>JABUQX010134385.1:12500-20000 GCA_015478945.1 Trachelipus rathkii | reverse complement strand
AACAAGCATCAGAAAAGAAAAGCAGTAGAAGAATATGACAAAGTCGAAAAGAAAGCCCAGCCTACTCCAGCTGTACTCATTAATTAGTAAGGACTCGTCGCAGTCAGAAAATCCACCCTATAGCTTCACTGGTGGACTGCGACGGACCCCTCACTATGGTAATCGTCAATGGGGGTTCATCCCTTGACCCAGGTGGTCCACAACCATACCCCCTCACAAAACCCCGCCATTCTCTCTTATTATGCACCTTTATTCTCGCCTCTGCCAAACTCACATTTCTCTCCTTCAGACATTCGTTTACTGACTCAATCCACTTTTTTTCTTCAATCTCCTGTAGCCGGTCGGTTTTCAACACACTCGCAACTATACATCCACTTAAAAACCGACTATCATTCATCCTTTCCACATGACCAAACCATCTCCACATACTTTCATTTATTCTCTCGTTTACCTCTTTCTTCACACCACACAACTCTCTAATATGTTCATTCCTCATTTTATTAATTCTTCTCACACCTAGCATGCTCCTTAAGATTGTCCATCTGAACACATTGTGAAACTTTAGATCTATACTTCTTATTCCAGACCATAGTCTCACTACTATACAATAACACAGGTAACAACATACCCTCATGTAAGACCCTAGCGCACTCAAGACTTCGTGCCTTAGTCCCATTACATCCACCAACGATTTAATTGCACCAGCCACCTCCCTGGCATTCACAACTCTTCCTACTACACTCTGCATCATCCGTTCCCTTCACATCCAACATTATCCTAAATATTTAAATCAGACACTTGTTCCAGCTACTCACCATCTAACATAACTTCACACTGAGAACTGTCCTCACACACAACCATAACTTTACTCTTATCTACGTTTACTTTCAAACCCCTCCTTTTACACACCCTGCCAAATCTCTACACCAATCTCTCTCTCAAACTCTCTTCAGATTCGCCACACAAAACCAAATCATCCGCATATAATAGGTAGGGCACCCTCCACTCATCTCCATTCTCCATCATTCTAACACCATTTCCTGCCACCCCCATCTCTAATTCTTTCATAACCCCATCCATATACAAATTGAATAACCAAGGAGACATAACACAACCTCCCTGCCTCACTGCACTACATACAACCAATCACTTTTGACCAATTCATTTATTCTACACACGACTCCACTATCGTCATACATACTTGATTCCAGAAGCCTACCACTAACACCATATATCATTAACACCTGCCATAGAGCTTCCCTATTAACCCTATCATATATATATATATATATATATATATATATATATATATATATATATATATATATATATATATATATATATATATATATATATATATATATATATATTAAATGAAAATAAATATTTAGACCCAAAAAAGCAAGAATAAAAATTTATTGAATCAAAATCTAAACATTTATATGTATTAACACAAAATTCCATAAAGATTGTAAAAATAATAAAATAGTATGAAGAAATTTTTTTTTGCAGTATTGCACCAAAATTAAGAGTTAAAATCACTTTACCTTTAATATTTTTTCTTCACATCCTTTACAAACTGCACGCCCACTCTTTGCGTATTCAATGGAAAAGTTTTTATCCTGTTTTGAACTTTTACTTGGTTTAGCAGCAGTAGTTTTACTACTTCCTCCACCCCCACCAGCACCTTACAAAAACAAAACAATCATTGTATACGCTAATTAGATAAATCCAGAACTAACTACAAAATTCAACAATCCTATATTTCAAAGTTGCATTTCCGCAAGTCAACAAGCATTGTGTTTTAAGGTTGTTTGCATACATGGGCTTCCTTTGATCGTTTCTAAAGCCAGTTTCAGCATTTCTACATTACAAACAAGCTCACTTTCTTGTACTCTAAATTTTGTGAATGCAGAAACAAGCAACTGATTATGAGTGGCAGTGGATTAAAATCTTATTTACAAACAAGGCAATTTAAAATATACATTTATTTGAATGCCACAAGGGAGAGGCGATATTTAGGTATATAAAAAAAAAGAGAAAAAAAAACTGATTTTAATGAGCAAAACACAGATAGAAAGAACTCGGCAAATCATTACCAAATCTGCAAATAAAAGGTAAATTAATCAAGTGGGGAAAAAAATTATTTATTTCCAACTTTTTCAAATAACTCCTTTAATTTTTAATAATTTTTTTTTTTTGAATAGATGTTTGAAATTAGACTATGAAATCCAAATGTAGAAAGAATGTAGAATAATAAAAATTTTTTTTTGTAACTGAATTTTGAAAAAAATTGGATTTCATAAATTAAAATTGAAAATGATATTATGACCTCCAAACTTTCAGATATTTTGGGCACATTTTAGTTATTTATTTATTTTATAATTACACAGTATTTGGAGATATATAACTTCCCTAACTTGCTATCTAGACTAAATTTTGAAAAATCAATTTTTTTTCATAGTTTCTCTAAATATAAAAAAATTTTGAAGAAAAAAAAGCAACATGAAAAAGAAATTGGACAGTTAGACAGAAAAAAGATGAGATTGTATAGCAAGGTTTGTCACATGAGCCATTCTCAATGGAGGAAAAATGCAACCAGGAGTGCTTCAGAGATCAGTGTTTATTGTAATAGTTACAGTATAAAAAAAATAGTGATGCAACAATTCAATGGGCAGGAGAGTTAGTAAAAAGATGAAATTCCCCCGACTAAACCTTATGAGGAGAGTTGCGTGAATGGAACCACCCTATATGCGTGATTCATACTTCAAATACAGACGAATGACAACCCCATAAAGAGCAAGCAACTTGGGTGGTGTGAAGAAATTCTAAAGGAGCCTCAGAACAACCAATCTCTTGGAAGCTTTTAGAAAGAGAAATAATGTGATCCTTCCAATTAAAGTCACAAGAAAGAGAAACAATATTAAGGGCAGACAATGGTTTGATTTGTGTGTTTTTGAAAAAGATGTTATAGTTGTGTGGAAGATTATGTTGAAGAGTAAGATGAAGGAATTGAGTTTTTGAGGCATTTAAAACAACCATGTTTTAAGTGTCCCAATTAGAAATTCGATCAAGGTCAGACGTTTGGTTGCTCCAAGGCCAACTCCCTAGAATGAGCCACTTGCTGTTGGGTTGGACTTCTTTCAAAATGAAATGAGTAATGAAAGTGAAGTCGCCAGCATAGGAGTGGAGAAGGTCATTAATGAAAAATAGAATAGAATTTAGAAAAGGACAGAACAATGAGGAAACCATTATTTATAGATTTAAAGGATGAATGGTGGTCTTCTACAAATGCTGCTATAGAACGTTCAGAGAAGAAATCAGAGAGAGAAATCACAAGAGAAGGATAGATACTGAAAGAGGGAAGTTTAGAAATCAAAGCTTTGTGCCAGACTCTATTGAAGGCAGTCGATATGTATATCATCAAACCAGAACAGTTACAGAAATGTCAAAGGACTGAGGACCAAGAATCAGAAAGAAGATTGCTAGTAGAACGTTTATTACGATTTGAAGAACTGAGAAATTTCTAAATCTTCCTGTTAAAGATAGATTTGAAAACTTTTAAATTAGAATGGAGTTTAAAAGCGATAGGATGATAGTTTAAGGTTGAGAGGGGTCCCCTTTTTCCAGCACAGGCTGAATGACTAAATGTTTCCAGCAGGAAGAGAAGGTCGAAGCAGAGAAAAAGAAATGAAATAGTTTACGAAGGCAGGGCGCAAGCTCAGAAGCACAAGTTTTGAGAACCACAGCAGGAACACCTCAGCATGTGCCTTCTTAGATGTTAGCTGAGAGGAAAGAGAGAGAGAGAGAGAGAGATGAGAGAGATAGAGAGAGAGAAGAGAGAGGACGGGAAGCAACAGGAGAGGGATGCGTGCAAGGAGAGAGGTGAAGAGAGAGAGAGAGAGAGAGAGAGAGAGAGAGAGAGAGAGAGAGAGAAAGAGAGAGATGAGAGAGAGGAGAGAGAGAGAGAGAGAGAGGAGAGAGAAGAGAGAGGAGAGAGAGAGGGAGAGAGGAGAGAGGAGAGAGAGAGAAGAGAAGAGAGAGAGAGAGAGAGAGAGGAGGAAAAGAGGAACGAGGTAAAAGAAAGAGAAAGAGAATGGAGAGAAAGAGAAAAGAGAAAGAGAAAGAGAAAGAGTAGAAAGAGAAAAGAGAAAGAGAAAATGAGAAAGAGAAAGAGAAGAGAAAAGAGAAAAGAGGAAAGAGAAGAGAAAGAGAAAGAGAAAGAGAGAAGAGAGAGAGAGAGAGAGAAGAGAGAGAGAGAGAGGAGAGAGAGAGAGAGAGAGAGGAGAGAGAGAGAGAAGAGAGAGAGAGAGAGAGAGAGAGAGAGAGAAAATAAGGTCTTTTAGAAGAAATTACAATGTTAGGTATAGAGAAGACGCTTAAGTTATAAATTGTCCTATATAAACCAATTCACAATCTAATTAAAACTTTAACAGCAACAAATGACACAAGTAATCATTAGTTATATGTTTATTGGGGTATCAAGATATTTAAAATATAAAAGGCATATTAGGCAGAGAAAAAGATTACAACATTTCCACATTGGATCTAAGCTTCTTTATTAAGAGTCACAAAGTATAGTAAAAACAAGATAGATGTCACTCCAAAGTTAGCTATGTTTTTGAAAGAATGTGATAATTTTTATTTTTCTGACAAGGTTCCAGTTATAGAGCCTCTTACCAAACCCAGAAAGTAATTCTCTGATTATTTTCCAAAGCTTGATTCAAATACTATCAGTGGGTAGTGCGAGTCCCACAAACCATGAAATTGTCAATATGCTAGAAGAGTCTGGGGCATTGGCAGAGTCACTTTTTGAATTTCTATCCACCGGATTGCATTTAAGAACAAAGCAGATATCAGGCTTTTGATATCAGAACTGCAAAGTCTTTCAAAATTGCATATGAGAAAATTAAAAAAAATGCTGCAGCGACATTTTCAATGCCTCAAAAAATCAACTCCTTTGCAAGCAAGAATTTTCCATACACATTAACTTCAAATCAAAGCCGGTATACAAATTGATGATATCAAATAGCCTTAATTTTGATGATGTATCAAAAAATGAAACATTTTTTCAGAGCTTCCTCCATACACATTAACCTTAAATCAAAGATGGTATTCCAAATATGACCTGACATCAAATAGCCTTAATTTTGATGATGTATATCAAGAATTGAACCATTTTTTCAAAGCCTGGACGTGAAAATCATTTCAATGAATCTTGCCCCAAATATGATTACTAATTTTTTTGTTATTGTTTTCATATTTCATAACAGATTTTTAATTTGATTTTGCTAATTTTGAGCTTTATTTTTAAATGAAGATTTTCTTTGCATGGTTATTATGGGCAACAGGGATAGCAACCCAGTGCCTACTCCTTTTCTGGCTTGTATTACTCTTGGAGCAGCATTTAAATCTTAACGACTAAGCAGCTGATCCTCTGGAGAGTCTGGGAGAAAGAGTTTTGAGACCTAATGAAAGATAGAAGCTAGTTTACTTGAAAAGGCGAAAAACCCTACCTGAGTGTTAATCTCGAGAACTTGGCGTCGGAAACCACTGCGTCAAGAAAAAAGGAAAAAAGGGAAAAATTGGGTTCAAAAAAAAAGATTTGGGTTTTTTCTAGGGTTAAGAGTCTGGCCAGGAGATACTGCTGGACCAACCGACAGGGCGAAAGCCCTTCCTGTAGTTCGCTATATATTATATATTTTTAAAGTTGACTTATCAAGTAATAACTGTATAATACAAACTTTTCAGCTTGTATGACTGTATTCTGAATACAAATGGAACAATGAACTATTTTGAATTTGAGTATTCTTTGTATTTTTCAATTTGTGAATTTAAGATAAATATTTAATACCATATGCCATAATTTAAAAATAAAATTAGTATTGTTTTCCATCCACTTCAAGTCAGGAAGTATTATTATTGCATATAGCTAAATTATTTGGGGTATGCCCAAGAGAAGTATCTGACCACTGGTTTGACATACCTAATTAATATTCTTAGATCAAGTAAAACTGCGTAGGCCCTTAGTTGTAAAATATAATTCTTATTTAAATTAGGTGTCTAAAGAGTCAAAATATAAAGCATTCAAGCATTTGGATAAAAAAAAATTCTTCAGAAAGTTTCAAAGTTACTTTCCATTACTTCAATCTGAGATATATTGCATTTTCATCTCTAATTCTCATAACCATAACAAAAATAAATCTGCTCTTTAGAGGGTTCTCATTAATCCTTCTTCTAATTAAATTAAAGGATTCTTCTATCCAAATATTTTTAAACCTTCTTCTTTGGAATGTGTTCGAAATGCCACTGCTACATGAACGTTTGCTGCTTTGGATTTACTTTATACGAAACGCAAACTTTTATCTCTACCCATCTCTAATCATAACATAAATAATTAATTAATAATAATAATAATAATAATAATAATTATTGCTACATATGGAAATCAGTTTTAAAATAAGAGCCGAGCGTGAGAAAATGGTTTTACGCCACACTCCAACAGGTAATGCATATTTTACCATTTGCAAATTTAATGAGAGCAAGCATAATTTTTGGATGATTTGGCTAATTTTTAAAAATAACAATAGAATAAAATCAATTATTTTGTGATGTAAAATAATAAGTATATAGGTATCTAGTTAAAATAATGCAAGTATAAAAAGTAATTGTTAATATCAAACTGAAGATATTCTACGAAATAATTTTGATGATTATATGATACGGCATAATAAACAATTATTATTGAAGAAAATAGTAGCACTCTTGAAAATATTCAATCTTCCGCTTAGAAGTTTAACCTGTTATATACAAATTTATCATTCCAAATTCTCAAAGACTCCAAAAAAAACCTGGGAAGTGTCACAAAGAAAAAAGGAAACCTAATTTCAACAGTGTTGTGTCAGAGACCCAAAGTAAAAATAATAATAAAAATAATAATAATAACAATAGCAATAGCAATAAGAACAACAACAACAACAACAATAATAATAAAAACAATAATATGAACACTAAAAATAAACTATAGAACATAAATGGAAAGGACAACCACAAAAAGGGGGAAAAATCAATGTAAAACAATAATGTACCTCCTCTTCGCAGATACCATTCGGAAAAGGTATCCGAGTCCCCCCACCCCGCCAAGGTGGGGTACGTTAACGGGAGGTGGGGGTATAATAATATCAGTAATAATAATAACCATAATTTACATTTTAACCATAATTACAACTAACATTACAATTTCAATTTTAATCATGATTGCAATAATACTAATCCTATTCCTAATAATGATAATAATATAATAATTACAATAAGTAATAATAATAACAAAAATAATAATAATAATAATAATAATAATAATAATAATAATAATAATAATAATAATAATAATAATAATAGTAACAGTATGAATGACAATAATAAAATATGAACTAATATTTTATGCACCGTAACCCTAACTTAGTGAGTAACTAAAGGAGGGCCTCCACAAAAAGCATTTTT
>JABUQX010134385.1:0-7500 GCA_015478945.1 Trachelipus rathkii | reverse complement strand
ATATATATATAGTGCTGTTACACAAAAAAAAACCAAGCCCATTTGTTACATAAAAACAACCCATTGCTGTATCTCGGTAAATATGAGGTCTAGAGCGAAAAAATTTGGTGCACCTATTAATCGCATCTAGTATGAGTGAAAAAAATTGTTATAATGGTTTGAAGTCGATTTTTTGAATTTTGGGAAATTTTTTTCATTTTTGAAAAATTTCACAAATTTTCAGCGTTTTTGAGCAGCCATTTTGAGACTTTTCCAGCATTCACTGCATTAAGAAATTTATAAATTAGTATGATATTGGATTCATTCCTGTTGGACACATCCTTGATCTCATTCCACACCAAATTTCATGAAATTTTATGTAGCCCCTCCCCCCCGGACCATTGAGTTGAGCTCTAAAAAAAACCCACTTTGCACAAAAAAAAAAAAACAATTCCAAATTAATTGAAAATGTGCATGTATATGCGCTATAACTCCTATCAACATGCTGTATGGTTTTTTTTCTTCTTCAGTGTGGGGGACCAAAAACCCCCCAGAAAAAAAATGTAAAAATAAAAAAAAACCCACTTGGTACAAAAAAAAAACCATGTGTTTTTACAAAAAAGTTTTACATAAATTTTTTTTTTTAATAAAAGTTGTAGCAGATTAACAGGTGCAGTGAACTGCAAAAAAAAAAAAAAATTTTTAAATATATAAATAACCTAGATTTTTTGATTTTTTTTTAAAAAATTTTTAAATTTTTAATTTTTTTTTTTTAAGTTTTTGTTATAATAATATAAAAAATAATTGTAAAATTTGAGTCACCTACTCTTTGATTAGTACAGGTTTTAAGCTTATGTACCACATTATAAAATGCATATTGCATAGACATTTTTATTAAAAAGTTATTTAACATTTATGAACCCGGGCAATTTCAGATTTCCATTCCCCCCACCCCCCTCACCCTTGACTGGGGGGGCCAATTGACTCAGTAACCACGGGAATCAACTTGGAGGCATCGGAAACCCATATAAACATACCCAACAACAACAAAAACTAAAAAGTAGCTAAAAATTGGTAAGGGTGCCAGATTTAAAAAAATCAGCTAAATCTGGCAATACAGCTAATTTATCATTCTTACTTACTACTAACATGTTAGGGAAGCTCATTTCAGCTAGTGTCAACCAAAAATTGATAAAATTTATATTTTTTTATATGTTTTTTAAATTGCCCAAAAAAAAATTTTTTTTTCCTTTTTTTTAGAAATTTTTTAAAAATACTTATTATTTTTATTTTTTTTTATTTTCTATATTAAAAAGGGTCCAATCAGACGATATTTTAAATCTAGAAACAATTTCTGTAAGTGTTATATGTTTTTAAGTTACAGTTACTTAAAAAACAAAAAAAGGCAGATTTTTTTTCTGAAACAGCCTGGGTTGACGGTATCTTAATTCATATTTAAATTTTTACACCCTTTTTTTTTTTTTACTATTTTAATAATATTTTTCATAAAATATGCTTAAAAAAAAGAATTTAACAGCAATGATGACATATTGTTCACTCAGAAGGGTTTTAGAAGTGGGTTTTTTTTCGTTACATTGTTTTTTTTTGTAAACATTGGTTATTTTTTTTGGTTTTTTTTTTCTAAATAATTATAAAAGTATTAAAGCAAAACAAAAATTTTTCCTGGGATATATAGCCTAGGCCTAGCCATTATGACAAATTATTATAAAAGTTAGATATGTCAAATAGTTCACTTCTGATAGCAAAAGACAAAAATGGTTTTTTTTTTTGTGGGTAATGCACTATATATATATATATATTATATATATATATATATATAGATATATATATATAATATATATATATATATTATAATATAATATATTATATATTATATATAATAATATAATATTATATAATTTATATATATATATATATATATACTTTATTACCTATATATTATATATATATATATATATATATATATATATATATTTATATATATAATATTATATATATATATATATATATATATTATATATATATATATATATATATGGGGTGGGGGGGTAAAAAAAAACCGTTTGTTTTTAAAAAAAAAACCATCTTGTTTTTTTTTTTAAAAAACAAAGGCCAAAATTTTTTATTTTTTTTTGTTTGTTTTTTTACATTACTTTTTCTCATATTTCAAGTCTTCTTTAGTTTATTTAGCATTATAAAATACAGTAAATACAATATGTTAAAAGAGGTATGCAATATATAAGTAGTTTTAGTACTTAGTAAAGTTTTATTTGTGCTCTAGGGCATATAACTATTACATTTTCACATGATCTGATTATTATTATTATTATTTATTATTATTATTATTATTATTATTATTATTATTATTATTATTATTATTATTATTATTATTATTATTTATTATTTATTATTATTATTATTATATATATATATATATATATATATATATATATATATATATATATATATATATATATATATATATATATATATATATATATATATATATATATATATATATAATATATATATATATATATATATATATATATATATATTATATATATACATATATATAATATATATATATATATATATATAATATAATATATATATTATTATATATATATATATATATTTATATATTATATATATATATATATATAATATAATATATAATATAAGACACAGCGACCAACCCAGTCTTACCCCCCCCACCCTCTGTACCATTAATTAGTAGAACTCGTCGCAGTCAGAAAATCCACCCATAGCTTCACGGACTGCGACGGAGCCTCACTATGGTAAATCGTCAGTTTAAGGGTTCATCCCTGGCCCCAGGTGGGCCACAACCCATACCCCCTCACAAAACCCCGCTACTCACCTATTTATGCACCTTTATTCTCGCCTGCCAAACTCACATTTCTGTCCTTCAGACCATTCGTTTTACTGATCTCAAACTTTTTCTTCCAATCTCCCAGCCTGGTCGGTTTCAACACACTCGCCACTATACATTTCGCTTAACCAACCGACTATCAATCATCCTTTCCACATGACCAAACCATCTCAACAATATTTTTTCATTATTCTCCGTTTACCCGTTTCTTCCACACCACCACAACCTCTAATATGTCATTCCTCATTTTATCAATTCTTTTCACACCTAGCCCTAAGATTGTCCATCTGAACACATTGAACTTTAGTTAAGATCTATACCTCTTTATTCCAGACCATAGTCTCACTACTATACAATAACACATGGTAACAAAATACCATCATGTAAGGACCCTAGCACTCTAAAGACTTAGTCCCTATACATTCACCAACGATTTTATTGCACCAGCCACCTTCCTGGCATCCAAACATATACCCTAAATATTTAAAACTCAGACACTTGTTCCAGCTGCTCACCATCTAACATAACTCACACTGAGACTGTCCTCACTCACACCATAACCTTACTCTTATACGTTTACTTTCAACCCCTCCTTTTACACACCCTGCCAATCTCTCTACCATCCTCTCAAAAACTCTTCATATTGGCCACACAAAACCAAATCCTTCGCATATAATAGGTAGGCACTCCACTCATCTCATTCTCCATCATTCTAACACCATTTTCCTGTCACGCCCACCTTCAATTCTTTCATAACCCCATCATATACAAATTGAATAACCAACTAGACATAACACAACCCTGCCTCACTCCGCTATTAATACTAAACCATCACTTTTGACACCATTTATTCTTACACACGCCTCACTATCGTCATACATTCTTTTGATTTCAATTCAGAAGCCTTACCACCAACAGCTATATAAGCACTAACACCTGCCCGAAGAGCCTTCCCTATTACCCTACAATACCCCTGTTTGCAAATCCATAAACCTAAATACAATTTATTTCTTCTTCTCCCTCATTTTCTCTATCATTTGCTTCCAATGTAAAGATTTGATCCACACTCCTCTACTACTCCTAATCACGCCTTCTTCTACCAATCCAGTCCTTCAGTCACTCAGCGCAATCTTTGGACCAAAATACCAACATATATCTTCCCTATAACACTCAATAAAACTAATTCCTCTATAATTTCTACAGTTCCCTTATCTCCCTTACCCTTATATAAGGTACTATTACTGCTCTCCTTCAATCCCTTGGAACTTACCCACCATAAACGCTTTGTTACACAACTTCAAGATCCAATCCAATCAAAAACATGCCTCCGTCCTTGATCATTTCACAAGTAATTTCATCTATACCGCAGATTTACCATTCTTCAACTATCTCACTCTACCCATTTCCTCTTCTTTGCTAATAACCTCATCCCTAAAATACCTATTCCTTCTTGCACCATCAAACCCACACACAGTCACTATCACCTTCTTCATTACTGCAATATTATTCAGATTTCCGAAGTGTTCTTTCCACACTCCCCTCACATCCATTTCATCAGTTACAAAACACCATCCTATTCATTATTCTCTAAGCAGGTCCCCTTATTCTAATTTTTAAACCTTTCGCGCTTCCTTCCAGAAGTGCTTCCTATTCCCTTGTATGTCCCCATCCTCCTTCCTTCCAAACTGTTCATTTACCTTCTCTTTTCTCCTATGCAACTTTTAGCATTTCTTTTTTCCCTCCTTATATAATTCCAAGCATCTTTCTTTTGAAACTCATCATTTGCTTTTAGTACATTCAACCTTGCTTCTTTTTTTTTACTTTTAACCGCTAGCATCACCTCTTCATTCCACCACTCACTGTTATCCATTCTTACTTCCTACTTAGCACACCCACATTACTTCTTTTTGCACTGCTAAACAATTGCTTCCCTTCATTTGCTTCCATATTTATTTAGTTTCAACTTGTTCACATCAACTGATTTACTTGCGAGCGTTCTTACATTTACTTATCCTTATTACCTTGTTCACTAAACTTCTCACTCTTAATTTTACCCTTCTTCCTTCCGTATCACCTTCCTCTCTATCCAAGTCCCCACTAACTTAATTTTAATAGAACAACATAATGATCCGATTAATCCCATTTCTAAACACCTCACTGATTTAAACATCCAACATAACTTCAACATCTCCTTCTTTCACCCAACACAAATCAATCATACTTTCCCCTTCGATACCTCTACCTACACCAAACTCTAGTATACTTATGGATAACTCTTGTGTTTTAAAGAAAGTATTATTACAAACACATACCTCTCTCCTCACAGAAATCAATCACCTTACCATTCTCATTTTTTCTCACGACACCCCCAACACCACCTGTTTTAACATTCCTTCTTTTTCACATTATTATATATATATATATATATATATATATATATTATATATATATATATATATATATATATATATATATATATATATATATATTATACACGTGTATATATAAAATCTGTATTAAAAGTCAATATTTAGGCCTAGAAGGGGTATTGGTAATTTAAAACACCTTTAATATACATAAAAAGAGGTAATTTTAATAAAAAACAAAAAAAAACATTTTGTTTTAAAAAAAAACGTTTTTTTTTTTTTAAAAAAAAAAAAAAATTAAAAAAAAACGTTTTTTTTACAACCCTATATATATATATATATATATATATATATATATATATATATATATATATATATATATATATATATATATATATATATATAATATATATATATATTATATATATTATATATATAATATATATATATATATATATATATATATATATATATATATTATATATATATATATATATATATATATAATATATATATAGTGGTTACATAAAAAAAAAAAACTTTTCAGTTAACTTATTAAACTACTTTTAAAATATCAGACTTTTATAATAATTTCTTATAATGGCTAGGCATAGGCTATATATATCCCAGGAAAAATTATTTGTTTTGCTTTAATACTTTTATAATTATTTAGATAAAAAAAAAAAAAAAAAAAAAAAAACCATGGTTCAAATCAAAAAAAAAAAATTCAAAAATCTTTTCCATGTAATAAATATGTCATAAATTGTCAGTTAAATCATTTTCAAACATAATAAAATGAAAAATAATATTAAAAATAGTAAAAAAGTTAAATTTAATATGAAATTAAAACAAAAATAAAATTTTTTATTTTATGAAGTAACTGGTGTGTTGAATCAGGAAATTTGCTGTGCTGAATAACCCCCTCCCTCCCTAAACTCCTTGAATAGATTTGCATCTTATACCCTCTCATTGAATAGGTTTAAACCCCCTTACATCCCCTCCTTGAATATGACGAAGGGTAAGCCGGCCACATAAAACGTAAGTTGATGCGTTCTAAAACCTCAAAGGTTGAAATGACCCACTCTGCAATAGCGGGAATCGACTCTGCATACCTCAAAACATACTAGCCAACACCAAGCTCGGCTCTGTAGCTCCAGAAAAAAAGTTGCATAGGTGCATTAGAAAAGGGGGGTAGGGGTACTATCTAATACTAAACCATGGTATGAGTGATTAGATTCAATCATAAACCATGGGAATCGATTCAGCAGTATCGATTATATACTAATCGATACCTATATTGGGTATATTCCGTGACATACAATATACCATGCTAGAGGCATTAGAAAACCATGGTAGGAGTGCCACAATGTCGTTATAAACCATTTCAATCAACTCCCTATACCTTAAAAACATTAGGGTTAGACCCCTGACTCGGGTAATATTTCTATGTTGTAGGATATGCCATGCTAGAAGTGCTAGAAAATTATACATGCAGGAAAAATGTGTGATGTCACTTCTAGTACATACGAAATGTGATTGATACTATATATATACTGGTGTATAAATATATATATTATATATATATATATATATATATATATATATTAATATTATATATATTAATATAGATATATTATTATATATTATTAATATATATATATATATATATATATATATCAGTGGCCGTGCAGTCAGGGCATGCAAAAGTCATGCTGAGCATGACCAAAGAAATATAGATATTTGTAAATTCTTATTTATAAAAAAAATGCTTACAAACTAATAATAAAGAACAGGAAACAAAATTACGCCAAGTTTTGGTGTTAAAATCTTAAATTCATTTTAAAATTCTTCAATATTCAACACTTCTATTAAACAAATGCTAGCATGACAGTTTCTCATTGAGTAGCATTTAAAAATATCTCCCTCAGCGACCGCGTTTACGGGTAAATTTCCTATTATTAATACAATGACGAACAAAAGCTGTACTTCAATAGCATGACACCCAGATTTTCCACTCGTATACTCAACGTTTTCAGCATCGTCCATCTTACGTATATTAATATAATATAAATATATATTATATAGAATATATAATATAAGTATATATAATATGATATATATATATATATATATAATATATATTATAAATATATATATATATTATATATATATTATTATATATTTTAAATAAATAATAAAATATTAATAATAATAATATAATAATAATAATAATAATAATAA
>JABUQX010134384.1:10000-26902 GCA_015478945.1 Trachelipus rathkii | reverse complement strand
CAAATGTGATCCAGTCCAGTGAATATCCAATAAATGGTGACTAGTTACATATACCCTCGTGAGCAAGTATATTCAAATGTCTTAAATACTAAATATATTTAATATATATATATCTTATTATATACTAAACCGTCAATAATTACAATAATACTTATAATATAATATTTTTATCCTCAATATATATCCTAAGTAATCGATCTCTAGAGTATAAATAAAATTCTACTTTTCTATTTCTATAATATTTATTATATAATAAAAATATATATATAATAAACAACTTAATATATTTTGATTTAAATAAATATTAAATACTCCTATAAAACCAAATTAAGCATAAATATTTCTTTATTATGAATGTTTACTAATATATATATTTATCGTATAATAGGTAAAATTCTTTATAATAATTCAAATTTTGATTATATTTGTGTAAAAATATAATCAAATTAAATATATTAGTTCTAAAGTCATATCATTTGGCTGTCGTACGGTCTCTAAATTATTAAATAATACGATATTAGCTAAAGTACTTGAATAATTATATGGTATATATACATCATTACTCAAGAGATATAATAGGCGAAACTGCAGTTGTACCCTAATAGGTTATGAATTATTATACTCCAAAAGTATCACTTCAATGCATATATGACCATGATAGGTAAATCCTAATCGGTTCATCATATATAGAGATGATATTGTAGATATATTATATAATTGAGTCCCAGCTAAGTGTTTATAACATAACGGACTTCCCTAAGGCCATAAATGTAGAAGAAATAAAATTTAGGGTAATAAAATATATATATATGTGAACCAATCTGCGACTCAAATTCAACAAGAGAAATATACCAAGCAATACCCGCGACCTGTAATTATCATTTCAATTGCTGGACCCTCAATATCCTGGTACCCTCCTGCAAGATAAACGACGTGCAAAGTGTCTGACATGATACACCGATGGATTAACGACGTAATTTGAAAGACAGGTGACCATAAAATATTCCCTGCTGTTTTACTAGAACTTCAGCGCCGACACACGGAAACCATCGCTCCGACTCCTCTGCCTGACTCACACATCGTGAAATAAACTAATCGCTAAATATAAGCGTAAACCCGAGATCAAAATAGAAATTACTTTTCCTATGTACAGAAAAGAAAAAAAGGTCCCCATAACCCTGTCCGATTATATGTACTCTATTTATTCGAACCACTAACGTCCCGAAAATTGCTGAGTTCTGGCCCCAAAGGAAGAATCTGAGAGAAAGTTTCTGACACCGGGTGAGACATATGTCCCGTTTATAGTCTTTATATTCCGTGTTCGTACTTAATCTATGACTCATCAAGTGTCGTATGATCAAAACACTATCACACGCTATCTGCATTAGTAGGCTCACACGCAAGATCGTAATGATGCCGAGACCAATGCATCGAAAAAAGGTTCTCGCGATTCAGAATCTAGGGCAAGTGGTGACGTTGATTTTATGCCGTCTCAACTTTGTGTCCGCCATTATAACTCGCTTTTGTGACTGATCAGCCGAGTTGATTGGCCACTTCTAATAAATATTTCCTTCCTTATAATCTCTAGTAAGGACATTTTCAATAATATATTATATATTATCACATAATTTAAAAGTATTTAGAAAATCCAAAAACTAAATTAATTACTTAATTAATTATTTATATTATTTATACTTATATTTAGTGATTATCTATTTTTATCTTAATAGATCGATTACTATATATCTTATTATCAATATTATCTTTACTATTTCTTACAACTTTTTTCTCCACTTTTAATTATCTTTTATTTTAAAAATTTTCCATTCTTCAAACATTTTTTTTATATTGCCAAAATTTTTAAACTCTTTTAAAATATACCTATATATTATTGGAAAATACTTTTATATCATTTATTAATATATTATCAAGTATATAATCTTTCACTTATAAAATAACTCACTATAATATAGTTTTACTCAGTGAACCAACTAATATTTTTCATTGAATATTCAAATGAATACGAAATATTTGTTATTAACACTATATACACCTAATATAATATAAGACACAGAAACTATCATATACCTAACAAATAACATATAACATATAATATTACTACAACATTTATATAATCAAATAAAAACTTTTTTCCTGAAAATTTATATAGAGAGTTTAATAAAAAATAAAACAGTACACATAAGTATAAAAATAGAAATTAACAAAAATATAATATGTGTGTATTATAGAGATAAAAAAATCTTAAGCTAAATTAGATTTATATATATATATAATATATATATATATATATATATATATATATATATATATATATATATATTATTATATAATTATTAATATATATATATATTATTATATAATTATTAGATCTCAGCCAACATGCTTTTAAGTTTACTACAGATATATAGATAAATATTTATTATACTTAAATGCCATATAGAAATTATTTTATACAATTATTATTTGCATTCCTACTTACAAATTATGAGTATTTTTTACAAACTAATGAAAACAAGGGATGGACTTATCCTTGCGTTTATGATAGATGTATTAGTTTATTTAGGTTAGTACTACTCATATATAATCAGCACTGTTCTATCTTATCCTAAAACGGGCTACAGAGAATAAGCACGAAAAATCTAAAATCAATGTGAATTTTTTTGATAATATAAAAAGACATGTAAATATAGTGATATATATAGAAGCTTATAACTTCTCTGGTAAGGTTACCTATAATCTAATCTGAATTTATAAATCCTCTTCTTCAGACAACATATCTCTGTAGAAGAAAGGTCAATGAAACAAGTCCTCACTGAGAACAAAATGTCTCTAAGTGAGATACCAATATTAGAGCCTCATTCCAAGACTCGCTTAATAATCGCGCGGACTGCATCTCAAGACTCAATCTCACGCGTAAAAGTCCTGGCTGTGTATTAAGCAAAAGTTGTCTACTTAGTGTATATAAAAAAACGAAACACAAGAATACTCTGTCAAACAGGCACTACTGGAGTCACTTATTCTGAGCAACGTGCATAAGCCAAGCTCAGTCAGAATGAAGTATGCTTGAAGAAGAATACAGAATAATACTATCATGAATCTTTATTTTTCTTTTTGGTGCGAACGACGAGCGTCATATGCGCAATTTCACCCAAACTTTATTTATTGAGTTATATTCGATGTATGGAATATCTAGTTAGTGATAGTAAAATAGTTAAGATGAAGAGCTTTCAGACGTATAATTTATCGGCTCTTATCCGTGAAAATATGCGTAGAGGTAGGTTGCGTGTAATCACGGTCCTGCTAGAATCCAGGTTGAGGCGGTGTGCCTTTACGGTAGACGCTCCATTTCATCTGTGTCTCGCAGAAGGACCCTGTCGCGACATCTACCAGTTTAGTTCTCTCAGTATGTGTTACATTGGGAAATCCTCACGCTATGATGATTGCATCGGAGTGACAGATCCCGAGTTAGGATAGGGATTCGAATAGCACGTGTGCTTTTACGCGCTACGTTAGATGTCATAATTGTCGCGCAAGCAACAATGGGTGCTGAAATCTTGTGCTTGGATAGTCAGGACAGTTAGCAGAAGCATCAAGCATGGTGCTCTGGTAGGTCGAAGGTACGATAAGTAAAATGCTCATAGATAACTGAGACAATCACCAGAATTTCTCTCGTAAATTTAATAGAGAATTTTAAAATACGTAGCATAGATTGGTCTTACATTTTGAATATTATACATTGTAGGTTACAAGTTACAATTATCTCTATCATTCTTTTCCTTTTAAGACAGTAGTGAAGTTGATAGCATCTGTGTGTATTATCGACACCGTAGTAGAATTGTGATAAATAGGAGATACGCGTCTATGGTGAGTATTGTACTTATGAGCTTTGTAAATGACTGTTTATTTACAGCCAAGTACTAGCAGAGCAAATTAAGAGTTATCTACAGAATGGAGTAGATATAAAATGATAACTCCTAAATTAACTAGGTATAATAATAATTAATTTAATTCATTTTTCTTAAGATATATAACATTGGTCTTGTCATCTGCATAATCAATTATATTATCTTTCATAATCTAAAAAATTAAATTAATATAAAATGAGTATATATATATAACTAATTAAGATATAAATAAATATTATATAATCAATATATTATTTTTCATGTCTTGATTAAATAATAATAATTATGTCTACTTCATTAGGTTAATAGTTATTTAACTATCTTATTTCAATGATAAAGTAGAAATCATAGAATTCCGTTCTCAAATAGTATTCAACATTAATATATACGTTAAAGCTCTCATAATAGTGTAAGTCTAAATTCTTATAACATCAGTATGAGTTAATCCTTTTCTCAAATAGTCAACATATAATATATATAGATACTCATAGATAATATAGTATGTAGATCATGTGATGTTACACATATGTTTCATATATGTATGATCTCATACTTTTTGAGTATATACTTTAACATTTCATATATAGACACTTGTGATTTCATTTCTTAAGTCTTCTCTCAAGATCACAAATAAAATTCTGTTCTTCTCCTCCAGTGCTTTGCGTCTGTATTAAAAAATAATTTCATTCACACTTGTTTAATTTTCGCAATCTAACTCTAATTTAGGTACGTAAAATAACATTTGTTCTTCTCTCAACGCTTCCTCTAATCTCGAGAGTAAACGCAATGATTTACTTCCTAAAGCGGTGCTATATACGAAATCTCGAATGGACCTAATAGGTGTTCCTCTCTACTATGTACGTACTTGGAGTCATCCCTCAAGTTCAAGCATACTCCATTCGTTCTATACTCCTCGTTCATCTCGAAATAGACGTTTTCATCTCCCGGTAATATTTATCCGTCAAATTTATAATATTTTTTCTATCAGATACACTTTACAATCAGTCATACTCATAATATCTACTACTCCTAAATCTTCTGTAGATGATACTACCCTTCTCCCATACATCGAACTACAATCATAGTTTCTGTCTAACCCGATACTCTCTCTACCATCGGTACATCCCTAATAATTAAAATCAATGGATTACTCGGTGATATAATAATTCATAGATATTACTTGGTTCAATCTATAAGTAATCCTGTATTTCTTTCTAGTACTCTTTCATCTCAATTAAAACATGTTTCTTATCTATAACTCTTATATTCATCTATCATTAATTAAACAGTGTTTCTTCTAACTTACTTTATCTCAATTAAAACGTTTCTATATAAAACTCTTCATTCATCTTAATAAAACTATGTTTCTTACTATAAACTCTTTCATTGCAATAAATTAAAATTTCTTCTAACGATCTTTTCATACTCAAATTAAACAATGTTATCTTCTTAATAACTTCTTTCAACTCAAAAAATCAGTGTCTTCTTAAACTCTTTTCATTCTCAAATTATCCAAACATGTTTCTTCTTACTTTATCTAATTAATAAAATTTAAGAACCCAATAATTACTACTTCCACAGAACCACCTGCCTTATAAATACCTCACTCAAATTTAAAACAATAATAAAATCACTATATATAATTTTATTTCACTAAGAGCAAGTTTATCCTTAGTTTGGATATTATAATTATTACTAGACCTCTCGAATTCGAAGTGATTTTTCACAATGAAACAAAAAACTAATCCAAAGAGTGCTTACAGTTGAGACGTTTTTAAATACGAACATGTAACATAATCACGATTTAAATCTTCCATATGACTTTAAAGCTAAGGAACTTATCTTTATATATATATATATTATTATTATATATATAATATATTATATAATATATATATATCATATATATCATAATATATATATATTATTAATATAATATATATATTAATTATAATGAATTTATTAATATATTATATTATATATATATATATATATATAATAGATATATAATCAATTAGATGGTGTGGGTACTTAACTTAATTGCATAACCTTTTGTAGCCTATCGATAATTCTTTAGATACTATCGTCGAAAACAAATTTCTGATTACTATCGGAGACTTATCGATAATTAATTTTGGGATATTATTATTATTTTAATATAATTTGACCGGTACTTATACAATGAATAAGTTGAAAATAATTTTCCGTGAACATTTTTTATATTTTTAATTAATAATATAACAATAATATATATTTAATATTATTATTATATATATAGAATATATTATGATAAATATACTATATGTATAAGTTGAAAATTAATTTTCCGTGAACATATATTATAATAGTATAGCTAGGCCTGTGAGTATTTACTAAATAAGTAAATGATCCGCAATAGTGCTAGAATACTCTTTATATTTGATTACACATAGTTAAGCATTTAGATGGCCAATATATGATATATATTATAAAGTTTTACGGTGTTGTTTATTATAAAAGCCCTTTTAATACAATGTTGAGAGATGAATGTACGTGAAGACATAAAAAGAAAATGATAGGAAAAGATCCTAATTAAAATTTTAAGCTATATTAATTAGAAATTATATTAATTATAAAATATATGTAAATATATGTTAAATCTAGATAACAACGTTGTTACCAAGCAATTGTGAAAATTTTTGCAATCTATAATAGAATTAAGAACTTTTTGAAATTGGCAAAAATAATAGCCACAAGAATTGTCTCAATGTTGAAACAGCTATCTGTTTATAATATTATTAATTATTATTATTATTATTATTATTATTATTATTTATTATTATTATTTATATTATAATTATATTTATTTATATATTATATTAATATTATTTTATTTTATTATATTATTAATTAATTATTGTTAATATTATTATTATTATAATTATATATTATATATTATTATTTATTATTATAAATTATTAATTATTAGCATTTCTCTTGTTATTTAATATTTTTATTATAAAATTCTACAATCCAGCTTTTGTTTTAAATAAGCTTACTTTTAGCTTCCGTGATAATTCCCAATTAATTTTTTCTGATAATTCATTTATTTCCCTTAATACTACTCTAGAGAATAATTTGCAAAAGAATATGAGGGCAATTTATTATATTATTTAAGATCCTGACGTTTCGTTCCGATAAACCGCGGGCTCTCAGAGTTTTGATTTCTATTACAAATGAATGAATTGTTTATATTAACACTAGGTTCTAAAATAATTAAAATAACAAACTTTTTTAGACATCATATTAATTAAATCATTAAGGGACAATACGTGAACTTATGTTAATGTCTGTTTTGAGTTTATGTACTTAATACCTGATGCTATCTTTCAGTTTATAGGTACTTTCTCATGAGGAGTCTGCAATAAATTTTAAATGTAATTTTTGAAATATCTGATGCAAATATGTTCTTGTTATGCTCAGTATGTTCATATATTTTACTGGTTTAAAAGCTAGTGCTGTGGTATGCCCTATCTGTAATCTATTAGTCGTGTAACCAATATATAGCATTCCACATACAGTCAGAACTCAGTGACATGCGAACTTGGTACACGACATGTGATTAAACTGAAAGGGATTCTTAAGTAGAGAATAGGAGGTAAGATAAAGTTTTAAGTTTTATGTGGTATTGTATTAAGTGATTTTTTAGTATTACTTGTAGAATTAATGTAGTGTTAATGCTGCGTAGTCATTTCCCTCTTATGAAAGTCTTTTGCATATAAGTTGTAAAAAAATAAATAATGGCTATTTTAAAGATATTGTTCATATTGTCCTTTTTTTTTGTGTTGTTGAAGGTTTTTATTATTTTCTCGTTAAATTTAAAGGGTGGTTACAGTTGATCATAGTTCTTTTAATTCTTTTATAAATATTCAGTATTACAAACTTGATTCCAATCGAGCACAATTTATAAGCTCAATATAGTGTTTTACAATGATATTCTTATAACTTTGGGGAGTAGGAGCTGTAATGATAAGTACGTCATTATCGTGTTCTTAGACATGTATCCCTGTGGAAAAAGTTCCATTATCGTTAATTTTGATTAATGATGATACTACTCATGACTATTAGGGGACTTGTTATGTGCTCTGGATTGGGAAACATTTGGATGCTGAGAAGTTATAAAGAATTAAACGAACCTTAATTCAACCTTTAAATTTAATGCGATAAAATATAATAACAAAATAACTTACAACTACCTCAAAAAACACCTAAATCTGGACAAAGCCAAAAATCCGGTATACAAACAATACTCTCTTGAAAAACATAAATATATTTATCTTATAGAAACTCAAATGCAAAAGACGTTAGATAAGGAGGAAAATTTCCATATGCGGCAGTATTAACGAGCCCACGTTAAACTACAAAGTAACTAAAAAACACAGTTAAAACATACCACAAAACAAGAAAACTTTATTCCTGCTTCAGGATTAATCCCTTTCAGTTAATCACCATGTTGTGCACCAATTCGCATGTCCTGAGTCTGACTACAGATATGTGATGCATACTATGTACTAGAATAGTCAACATCACAGAAACTTGCAAGCACTGGGGCGGTGTGAACCCGAGTAAAAATCTATCGAAGAACCTTATCCTGCAACAGACAACAATGCAAAATAATAGAAAACAACAAGAAACAAAATAAAAAAAAAATAATGAGAAAAAAAAAAAAATGACAACTTTCCATCTGATCTCTCAAAAATTGTTCGAATTTTACACTCTTCTATCCACACAATTAAAACCTCTTATTAAAAACATCTCTAAAACACAGACATAACAAAAAGTTAACGGTAGGGAGTTAAAATTCTCAAAGTTTGTATTTTGACTGACGATTTTAGCTCACTTATCAACTGACTGTAGAAGCTAATTCCTTTTAAGCTATAAAAGGTAACCTATCAAACCTACATATATATAGAATTAGAAAGAGTGGATCTTCTTGATTTGAAACAAATTTTATCTTGCACCATTTTTTGAAAATTATCCACAATGTGAATATATCCAAAAGATATTGCTTGTCTTCATTAAATTATGTATGCTATTTTTAATTTAAGATAACCCCCTTGTTTCATATGCATTTTGATGATAGGTTATTTATTTATTTTCGTAGGTTCTATGACCAAATGGATAGGCTTGATTTCTTATGGAAACAATCCTATTGGAGCAGTCCTTGTAACAGGATTACTTGTTGAAGGAGTTCTTCTGATTGGTCAGCTAAATACTATTGCACGTTTCACATCTGTATTTTTTTTACTGTCTTATATGTCGACCAACATTGCCTGCCTTAGTTTAGAATGGGCGTCTGCACCAAATTTCAGGTAAATAATTAAAATATTTATATGCAATTATTTATTAAATATATTACCACTACTCCCAGAAATGGGTGAAGATAATTTTGATGATACTTTTTTTGGAAGTCTGCTTAAGAGTAGATGTAGGAGTGTAGTTTTTACCCCCCTGATTAGATATATGTAAAAGTCAGAGGCCATATGTTGAAGTGGCTCCATTTTAGCGACTGATTTTTACAGCCACGTAGGTAGTTCTTTAAACTGAAATAATTAGTGTAATGTGAAGTAATTGACATAAAATTGCATCAGAGTTGATGTGATAGATGTAAAGTCATTAATGAAAATAGAAAGAAAATTAGAACATCACTACCTATTGATAATTTAAAAGAGTAATTGTGGTTACCAATTATAACTATACTACTAGAGAGACCGGAAAGGAAGTCTGGATATATTTCATTTCAGTGCACTTGGTAATTCATTTAAAATTATTTAATTTTCCTTAAATTATTGGAACTAAAATATTTATAAAATTCAATGTGTTAAGCTATGTTATTCTTAAAAGTAATTTCTAAACAAATAAAAATGAAGAGCAAATTAATTAAGCTCGCTTCACACCAGGAAAATCCAAGTTAGTTTTTCATTTAATTTTTAATTTGCTTAGTAAAGTTTGAAGAGTTCTTTATATATATACCGGTATATATAAATAAACATATATATATATATATATATATATATATATATATATATATATATATATATATATATATATATATTATATATATATATATATATATATTATATATATATATATATTATATATTATAGTCGAAAGAAGTATGCGTGTACTCTCCCTCTATACTATTACTGGAAGGGCCGTTAGAAAATCCACCTAGAGTTCACTGGACCGAGACGAACCCTCACTACAGCATATCAAGTGTAGGTGTCCTCCCCTGGCCCAGGTGGGCCACAACCATACCCCCTCACAAAACCCCACCATTCACTCCAATAAACACGTTAGTGTCTCCGCCTCTGCCAAACTCACACCTCTCTCCTTCAGATATTCGTACCTGTTCCTTTGGGACCTCCCCTATTCTCTCTTATCCTTTTTCTCTGGTCTCGCCAGCCGGCCTCGGATTCCCAACGACCATATATACCATATCCGCTAACCGCCACCGACTGTCCATTCATCCTTATCCTTGACCAAACCATCTCAACGTACTTTCATTTGATTCTCTCATTTACCTTTTCTTCTTCAAACACATAACTCTCTAATTACTTCATTCCTATTTTACTCAATCCTTTTCCAAACACCTAAACGTCGCCTAAGCATTGTCCCATCTGAACACATTGAACTTTAGATGTATACCTCTTATTCCATAGTACCAATAGTCTCACTAACTATACCTTAACACAGGTAACAACATCCCTCCTCATGTACGACCCTAGCGCACTCAGACTTAGTCCCTTTACATCCACCAATGATTTAATTGCACCAGCCACCTTTCCTACCATTCACAAATTTCCTACTACACTCTGCATCATCCGTTCCCTTTTCATCCAACATATATCCTAAATAGTTAAATCTCAGACACTTGTTCCAGCTCTCCACATCACATAACTTCAAACACTGAGGACTGTTCCTCACTCACAACCCATAACCTTCTTTTATCTACGTTACTTTCAAACCCCTTCTTTTTACACACCCAGCCAAATCTCTCTACCAATCCTCTGAAACTCTCTTCAGATTCACCACACAAATCCAAATCATCCGCATTATATATATATATATATATATATATATATATATATATATATATATATATATATATTAATATATATATATATTATATATATTATTATATATATATATATATTATAATATATATATATAATATATATATATATATAATATATAAAATATATATATATAATATATATTATATTATATATATATATGTAGTACATAATATTATATATATATATATATATATATATATATTATATATATATATATATATATATATATATAATATAATATATATATATATATATATATATAATATATATTATATATATATATATATATATATATATATTAATATATCTTATTATATATATATATATTAATATACAATTGACGCAGGTCTATATTTAAAGATATTGTTTATCCCCTGGAGGCGACACAAATTAAATGATTTATCAAGATAAAATACTTTTATTTATACACTTGCACTGTTATAAATGAATACAGAGATAATATAATTTTTTCACAATTAATAAGCTTGAGTTTTTAGTTGTAAGAGTTCGAGCTTTCGTTCCCGTGGCGGGCAACATCGTCAGGAACTGGTGAGCGGAATGAGATATTGCTATGATTACAGCTCTGTATTCTGGCAACCTGGTGTAAAATTGGGAGGAACAGAGTAATTATTTAGATGAGTTGGAGGTAATTTTTAAGTTTGTAAGATTTGTTTAAATATGAATTAGTAATGTCGTCTATGTATGGAACTCCAGCTAAAGTATTGTAATTTTGGGTGTTTTTTATCAAAAAGGACTCAATGGTTTTTCGTATTGTGGTATTTTGTATGGGAATTATGAGTTTAGAGGATGTAATGTTGATTGAGTGATTATGTTTTCTCCTATGTATCGTTAATGAGGAAGAAAGTGTATCATCTTTTAAATCCTGTTTATGTTGAGTGGTACGTAATACAAAGTTGTTAGTCTCACCAAAATAGTGTTTATTGCAATTGAGGCATGGAATTTTGTAAATACCGGAATTTTGAATGGGATATAAATCTTTAGGTTTAAGTGCGTGTTTGAGAGTTATAAGGTTAGATTTAGTAGTTTGTATGGAATTAGGTATATATTTTTTAAGTAATTGTGTGTTTACGTTGGGTATGGGTAATATATTTATGTAACTTTTTAAATTTGTATTTGGATTTAGATGTTTGTTTTTGGCGAGTTTGAATGCTTTGTAAATTATAGGTTGAGGGTAATTTAGTTTTTTGAACGTGTTGATAATTTTGTTTTTTTCTGTTTCTAAGTATATGGTGTCGCATATTCTGAGAGCTCTTAAAAATAAATTGGAAAGGGTGGCAATTTTGGTGGATGTTTCGTGATCTGAATACCAATGTATGTATGAATCTGAAGCTGTTGGTTTTCTATGTATTTGGTAAGTGGGAAAGTTATTTTGGGACCAGGATATGAGAATGTCAAGAAATGAGATTATGTTATTGTTAGAAATTTCGACAGTGAACTTGATATCATTATGTATATTGTTAATAAAATTTAAAATATGATTTGTATTATTTTCTTTCGGTATTAAGGCAAAAACGTCGTCTACGTATCTAAACCATGTGATTGAATCGAAAAGGGGGTTGGGGAAAATGATGTATTGTTCTATTAACTCCATGTATATGTTACTTAATGTGGGGGAGAGGGGGGATCCCATGCTGAGACCTATTATTTGTTTATAATATTTATTTTGTGATTTAAAATAAGCATGTTCTAAAATTAATAATATAAGAGACTTGATGATGGGAAATGGTAATGTGAAAGATATATTATGTGTAGTGACATGATTTTCTAGGAGTTGTAATGTGTCATTTATGGGGACATTGGTGAATAGGGAAATGGCATCAAAACTGACGATGTTGTAGTTGGAAAAAATTATGGAGTTTGTTTTTTGAATGAAATGTTGAGAGTTTTTAATATGTGAGGTGGAAATGTGTCCTATGAGGGAATTAAGTTCTTTGGAGAGCCATTTTGCTAATTTGTAGGTGATGCAATTTATATTAGATATGATGGGGCGAAGAGGGAGGTTTTCTTTATGAATTTTCGGGATAGCGTAAAATTTAGACAAAGTGGGAAGATATGATTTAAACAAGGTCTGGAGATTTGTGTCGTTGGGTAAGATTTTTGTGAGGGATTTGTTGAAAGACGCCTGTGAATTTTTTAAGGGATCAGTACGTATTTCGGTGTATGTTGTGGTGTCATTGAGTAATTGAGTTATTTTGTTATTGTAATCAGTGGTATTCATTATGACTATTTTATTTCCTTTATCTGATCTTGAAATGGTAATGTGGTTATTATTACGTAATTTGGACAGGGCTGTATGAAAACGGCGAGGGTAACGGATTTTATTTTGGGCAGTTGATTGTAGTTGTAGAAGAATACCAAAAAGTATATCGGGATTAATTTTTTCATCTTTATTTCTTGTTTTCCAGTAGTTGAAGTTGTTCAGTAACGGAATCCAGGGTTCGTTGTTGTTGATGGCGAAATTTAAACCATAACCTAATAATGTAGATTCAGTGTGGGATAGGTTGTAGTCGGATAGGTTAACTAGGTTATCTGCATTCGAGTTTTTTGTCCAGTTACTATTCTTGAATAGGTTGTCTAGTTTATTTTTATGATGAATATCTCGGAGTTTGGTTTTCTTTTCAGTTATTTTATGAGCGTAATCAATTAATTCGGTGAATAGGTTAAGGTCTAATTGTTGATTGTAGAAAATCTGTTGGAAGTTTTTGAAGTTGTGGTAATTTATTCGGTATTTGGTTTTGATTTCTTCTTTTATGCCTTTTATTTGATTTTTGAGTATGTCTTGATAGATGGTTGGAAATGGGGCATGCTTGTCGACGTAGATGAATGCAGGGATGTAGCTTTTAGGTATAACACAGTCCGATAAGCAGGATGTGAGAAACTTCAAATTATTTTTTGTAAGGTTTGCCGTTGTAAGAGAGTCGGCATACTTATAAAAAGCCTTCTTTATTAGGTAATTGTTTGATAGGAATTCTTTTGCCTCATGGAAATTATCGGGGGGCATATTTATTGATAATTAATCTGCAATTGACGCAGGTCTATATTTAAAGATATTGTTTATCCCCTGGAGGCGACACAAATTAAATGATTTATCAAGATAAAATACTTTTATTTATACACTTGCACTGTTATATATGAATACAGAGATAATATAATTTTTTCACAATAATAAGCTTGAGTTTTTAGTTGTAAGAGTTCGAGCTTTCGTTCCCGTGGCGGGCAACATCGTCAGGAACTGGTGAGCGGAATGAGATATTGCTATGATTACAGCTCTGTATTCTGGCAACCTGGTGTAAAATTGGGAGGAACAGAGTAATTATTTAGATGAGTTGGAGGTAATTTTTAAGTTTGTAAGATTTGTTTAAATATGAATTAGTAATGTCGTCTATGTATGGAACTCCAGCTAAAGTATTGTAATTTTGGGTGTTTTTTATCAAAAAGGACTCAATGGTTTTTCGTATTGTGGTATTTTGTATGGGAATTATGAGTTTAGAGGATGTAATGTTGATTGAGTGATTATGTTTTCTCCTATGTATCGTTAATGAGGAAGAAAGTGTATCATCTTTTAAATCCTGTTTATGTTGAGTGGTACGTAATACAAAGTTGTTAGTCTCACCAAAATAGTGTTTATTGCAATTGAGGCATGGAATTTTGTAAATACCGGAATTTTGAATGTGATATAAATCTTTAGGTTTAAGTGCGTGTTTGAGAGTTATAAGGTTAGATTTAGTAGTTTGTATGGAATTAGGTATATATATTTTAAGTAATTGTGTGTTTACGTTGGGTATGGGTAATATATTTATGTAACTTTTTAAATTTGGATTTGGATTTAGATGTTGGTTTTTGGCGAGTTTGAATGCTTTGTAAATTATAGGTTGAGGGTAATTTAGTTTTTTGAACGTGTTGATAATTTTGTTTTTTTCTGTTTCTAAGTATATGGTGTCGCATATTCTGAGAGCTCTTAAAAATAAATTGGAAAGGGTGGCAATTTTGGTGGATGTTTCGTGATCTGAATTCCCATACAAAATACCACAATACGAAAAACCATTGAATCCTTTTTGATAAAAAACACCCAAAATTACAATACTTTAGCTGGAGTTCCATATATAGACGACATTACTAATTCATATCTAAACAAATCTTACAAACTTAAAAATTACCTCCAACTCATCTAAATAATTACTCTGTTCCTCCCAATTTTACACCAGGTTGCCAGAATACAGAGCTGTAATCATAGCAATATCTCATTCCGCTCACTAGTTCCTGACGATGTTGCCCGCCACGGGAACGAAAGCTCGAACTCTTACAACTAAAAACTCAAGCTTATTAATTGTGAAAAAATTATATTATCTCTGTATTCATATATAACAGTGCAAGTGTATAAATAAAAGTATTTTATCTTGATAAATCATTTAATTTGTGTCGCCTCCAGGGGATAAACAATATCTTTAAATATAGACCTGCGTCAATTACAGATTAATTATCAATATATATATATATATATATATATATATATATATATATATATATATATATATATATATATATATATATATATATATATATATATATATATATATTAGTGATGGGATGATTATGAAATTTTGCCGATGACGATGACGATTATAATAAATTTTGCCCATGACAATGACGATTAATTGAAAAAGTATATTTAAAAATTTATCTCTCAATATATATATATATATATATATATATATATATATATTATATATATATATATATATATATATATTATATATATATATATATATATATATATATATATATATATATATATATATATATATATAACACAAAGATAAAAAATATATATATATATATATATATATATATATATATATATATATATATATATATATATATATATATATATATACATTATCTAGTGATAAATAAAGATATTTATATATATATATAGATATATATATATATATATAATTTATATATATTATATTACAAGGCTGTAGACCAGGGGGGTCAGGGGGTTTCAAGCCGCTCCAAAAATTTTAAGCGATCAAAAATTTTTAAATTCTTTAAGTCTCTTCAATAATAATAATATAATAATAATAATAATAATAATAATATAATAATAATAATAATAGTAATAAAAATAATATCGAAATTAATGAAAATGAAAGTAATTTATTATGAATGTAAGGAGACATGTTTGTGGTCCGTAACTCAATTTCTTAGGTCAAGTGGCTGTTCCTCATATATATATATATATAAATATTTAGACCAGGGACTTAAATGTAAGGTTTCCAAGTTTGAAAATGATATCAAATTGGCTACCTCAGTAAGGAATAATGGTTGAATGTATAAAGATTTAAAAGATAAGGAAGGAGCTGTAATCGTTGATGGGACTAGCAAGTTCATACCTTCTTCAACTAAATCTTTCTCTTCCCAAAATCCATGGTTCGATCTTGGTCTGTTTTCATTTTCGGCCATTCATGCTAGAGACAGTGCGTATCGGGTGGAAACATTCCTCGTTCTCCTCTCACTGTCTGCATAATTTTCATTCAGCTCAAATCGTTGCAGGGTACTCTTCGACGAGCAGCGGGCTTTCATCAAACGAAGTGCGCTAACTTCTTGGTTCTCCTGCTGGACAAATTCTATCTGGCCTTAGCCAATAACAATCTCTAGCAAACTTCTGTATATCTTGCCCTTTCCTCCTATTATTTCGATCTGATGATCTTTTGCTAAATTCTAAACTGAAAAGGCCCAATCTCTTCGGCCTTCTATTTTCCTCTATCTCAACCCTGGACGAGGCAATTCCTCTTACCTAATAATTCTCTTCTCAGGTGTCTATGTTTGCCTGT
>JABUQX010134384.1:0-7500 GCA_015478945.1 Trachelipus rathkii | reverse complement strand
ACTTTCCCTCAGTGTTGGAAGCTCTAACATGTACAACCTATTCTGATAAAAGGAAGCCGCTCTGATCCTTCACTATCGCCCTATAGCTCTCACTTGTAGTTCTACCCTTCTCAACTCTCATTTCTTAACTTCCACTTGCTTAGACATCTTGGAACACTCATTCCGATCGCCAGTACGGCTTTCGGCGCTCGAGGTCGATATACTTTCCTTTCTAACCGATTTATGGTTTTTCGCTCTTAGGAACTACGGGGAGACTTGCGTGGTGGCGCTTAATATACCCAAAGCATTTGACCGAATAATGGCAGTGTCATTGCTCTCCAAGCTCTCCTCCTTTGGGTTTCCTCCTTCTCTTTGCTTACTTATGTCTTTCTTTCTTTCAAATCGCTCAATATCGGATGTTGTTGATGGGGCGACTTCTTCTTTTTCTGTCAATAGTGGTGTTCCATCAGGATTCTGGTCTTATCTCCCTAATTTTACCTAACTTTTCCATTAATGATCTTTTCACCTGCACCTCTACTCTATTCACTCATATGCTGATGACCCTTCATTCTTCAACTCATATCAATTCTGCTCCCTCTTTTACTTCTAGAATTGCCTCTCGTCTTAATCTTTCCGATTCTATTCTCGCTGATCTGGATAGAATTTCCGGATGGGGTGGTCTCAACCTTGTGAAATTCAATTCTTTAAAAGCACAACTTCTACAAATCTCCTTCTCCAAAACACCTTCTAACTTTCCTATCTCTTTCGACGGTTCTCTCGTTTCTCCTGTTGACAATATAAACATCCTTGGCCTTAACATAAACAAAAAATGTCTTGGGAAACTCTCGTCACAACGGTTTTTGCTAGGGTGGCGCTCAAAGAAAGAAGTTCTGTTTAGACTACGAGACTTTTTTTCCTCTTCTCAGTTGCTCCAGCTATACAAGGGTCTCATCCGCCCATGTATGGAGTACTGCTCTCATATCTGGGGGGGGGGGGTGGTTCTGGTTTCACCCGGCTTTTGGACAGGGTTGAGTCAAAGGCCAAAGGCTTATAAACTAACTGTTCTGTACTTTCCAGTTCACTTGATCCTCTATCTTTGTGGCACGATGTTGATGCTTTATCTCTATCCTATAGGTACCGCAGCGGCAGGTGCTCGAGGGAACTTATCACTCGCGTACCACCACTTTACCACCCTCGTAGCACAAGGGGTGCTGTATCTGCGCACGAGTTTTGTGTTGAATTGGGTAAACTTCCCAGGCTAGTTCGTTGTGTGATTCTTCTTTCCCACCACCTTGTTTCGTGAAATTCTTTTCCATCTTCTGTATTTCCTGCTGAATTTAATCTCCTCACTTTAAAGCCTGCGTCTGTGCTCATATGCGTAATTTGCACTTGAGGGTGAACTTTTGAGCGTACTACACCCCCTCCTTGAATAGAGCTCTGCCCGTGAGTGGTGGTGACAACTGTAAAAAAAAAACCTTGGGTGGGCAGATATGTGGCAAATGAACTGAATCTCCTACTCACCCCATCCAAAACATCATTCAAGATTATCCCAGAAATCTGTACTCTCTTCAAACATTACCTCTCAGATGACATATGCCGCAATCACACAAATTTTGACCTTTTCAAACTTAAATTTAACCCTTAGAATTCTAGTAATCACACACACAAAATCTACCATAGCTCTCTACCACAAGTCACTCATCAGAATGCAAATCCTTCTATCCCCCTCTCATTCCTTTCCACACCAACACACATTTCACACCACACCACTCATTTTCACCGTTTCCTTTCCATCTTTGGTTTCAGTCACAGCGAAAGACCAAATTTGCGCCCTTTCTTAAAATAACATCTATCACCTCTTCTCCTCTTCTCGCTGCAACCTTTTATTCCTACTGCCATTTTATATACCCATACGATTCATGCATTTTCGCCAAAAGATAGAAGGCCGTTTAAGGCGATCATGACCTTCTCCGAGGCCTGCATTAGCATTCCTGGCAAAAGATAAGTGGTAAGTGGGCAGCCAGCCTAACTTACCCACCGTCCTTAGTCGCCTTCTACGAACACCTAGGTCATATACGATGTGGGCAATTTTTTTTCTCCCCACACATAGGGATATAAGGATAAGGACGTCTGTTAGGATGTTGTCTAGAAGAGGGGTGTGGATATAAGTATGCGTAAATGATATGTGGATAAAAGGTGGGTGTTTCTAAGGATATGTTTTGGAGGATGAGTGTGGATATGAACGTATAACAGAAAGGCGAACCATTTGGCATTGGAATGTCATACATACATAAGCAAAATGGGTATATATTATATATTATATATATATATATATATTATATATATTATATAATATATATATTATATATATATTATATATATATATATATAATATAGTATATATATATATATATTATGATTATTAATTATTGAGTTTTAATATTATCCAAAATTCTTAATATTTGTTCAATTAATCGGCAAAATAATCGGCGAAAATTGCCGACGGCAAAATAATCGGCGAAATTTGACGATGACGATGACGATTAATCGTCCCATTATAATATATTATAATATCACTAATATATATATATATATATATATATATATATATATATATATATATATATATATATATATATATATATATATATATATATATATATATATATAATATTAATATATATTATATATATAATGTATATCATATATATATATATATATATATATATAAACTAGCGGGCAAATTTAATGTACCACCAATAAATATAATTTAAACTTTCATATCAGGAAATGTAGGGGTAAGGTTTGATTTTATTTTTTCAAACCTAACTCGGGAGTGTTGTACAGGGTTGTAAATGTATATACTGTATGTAACTACACTGTGTAGGGAACTAAATGGGCATAATAAAAACAACCAGCCAAAATTTTGAAATTCTGAAAGTACGTTCATAGGTGAACAAGATGGCAAGACATCAACCAACTAACTAAACAAACCCTATGTTGTAAGTCGTAGCTTGACAAAGACTGCCACAATGGACAGACACATCGTCAGAGAGGAGGAACGTACCATAAGAGTTAGCACACTGTCGGAAGCAGGCCATTGTCAGAGACAGGTGGCTCAGCAACTCAGGGTAAAAAAATCGACGGTCAGTCGAATTCTTCATCGGTTCAGGGAGACTTGCAGCAACCGTAGACATGTTCATGGTCGCCCGTGGGTGAACCGTTCCAAGGAGAGACTACGATTCCTCGTCTGGGCAGTGCTTTCGTGATCGTTTCCAAATCAAGCGTACAGCTACTAACACAGGCTTACTTTTGAGGTCCAGACAATTGTTGCCATTTCCGACGTACAAATGAGAAGACGACTGTATGAACGTGGAATCCGTGCTAAAAGGTCTGCCATCGGCTCTCTCCTGACCAGGGAGCATCGGGTTGCCAGATTGCATTTTTCACAATTGTATGGAGATTGGACATTCGCGCAATGGAGAAATGCACCTTCACAGATGAATCGGGTTCACAAACATGGACCAGATGGACGTATGTGAGTTGGTAGAACGCGCGGTGAGCGCTTTCATGTTGCACTATATCCCCAAGGATTTCCCTTTTGGGGGTGACTTTTGGTGGATGGGGGGTTTGGTGATGGTGTGGGCTGGCATTTGTTTGGGTGCTCTCACGGCATTGCATATCGTAAACAGAGGAGCTCTAACGGTTGAATTGTATGCGGAAAACATCCTCCAAGAGTATGTAGTGCCTTTCGCGCCCTTCATTGGCGTCCATTTTTTGTTACTCCATGACAACGCCACACCGCAAACACTGCTTCAAATCGTCAGCGGTACGTCAATTGTTAGAGCATGATGTATACTGGAATTTGCTGCTCGCGCCCTTAACTTCAACCTCATCGAACATGTTTGGGATTTCGTTTGGTAGGCGTGGTTCGAACCCGTGAAATGCTCCTGTCCACACTCAGGGAGCTTGCAAACGCTTTGACGGAAGAATGGGACAACATCCCGCAGGAGACCATCTCCACGATCATTTCATCAATGCCGAATCGCTTGGAGGAAGTTGGAAGGGCCAGAGGGAGTACAACCCATTATTAGACACCTTTATGCTGCATTTCTCATTGTAATTTGTACCATACAGTTGTTGATTAATAAATCATCATATCCAAATTTTTTTCGTTTTCTTTATTATGCCATTTAATTCCCTACACACTGTCGTTACATACGGTTTATACATTTATAACCCTGTGCAACACTCCCGAGTTAGGTATGAACCAAATAAAACCAAACCTTAGCCCTACATTTCCCGATATGAAAGAGTTTAAATTATATTTACGGGTGATGCATTAAATTTGTCCGCGAGTTTATATATATATATATATATATATATATATATATATATATATATATATATTATATATATATTATATATATATTATATATATATATATATATGTATTATATATATATATTTATTATATTATATATATATATATATATATATATATATATATATATATATATATATATATATATATATATATATATATATATATATATATATATATATTATATATATATATATATATATATATATATATATATATATATATATATATATATATATATATATATATATATATATATATATATATATATATATATATATATATGTGGCGGAGAGGAAGTACGCTGGGATCAACAAGTGTACCCGACGGTGAGGTACCTCTCTCCGCTCTTTCTTGTAGATAAGTTCGAAGAATTATTAAGATTACAAATGTCGATTTATAGATGATTACGTCAATGTTAGGTTTGTGATGTTCAAAGATAGTGGTTTGAAGGTCTAGTCAGCACAGCAACCACCTGACACCATCAGGGGTAATACGGAGCAAATTAGATTTTCTCCGTAACGGAGGGAGTTAGTCTTCAGGACTCCGTAAGCCTGCTGACTTGAATGACTTTCGAGGAGGATTGTGAACTTTGATATAAAATGTTGATACAATCTAATATTTTTACCCAGAGAAAAATGTAGAATTATTTAGCTCGTTTCCCGGAGCTTTCTCGAAGGTTAACCCGATAGAGGTCTCGAAGATTAAGAGTAATAATATCAATAAAGCATCAATATGAGGATAGTGACACTCCATAAAAAGTTTTATCTTTACTAAAATCGCTCAGAATATATGGTGGGAGGTCTGACAAAAGTTAATGTTTACCACAGTCCTACCCCAACAATATATAAATAAAAGATTATGATTAAATAGAATAAGTTAATACACCTTGGAGAGTAAGTTAAAGGTTCCAATGTGTAAAATATGTACATGAGCACAGACAGCTCTAGGATCAGAATCGAGAGTGGAAACCGAACGCTTCCAAATATTGCTCATGCATAAAAATCAAGGGAATCAGAAATCCAGACTCAACAATTGTGAATAATGATGACTTAACTGAATTGACTGGGGGAATGGTTCCAAGTGGTGAGTATGATTCAGGAGAATACAACTATGCTGAAGTACTATTAAAGAGGAAGGAATCAGGCCAAATCCCAACGTTAGAATTGGCAGGGAGAAGGATCCAGATGAACCACAACTCCGAAACAACTCCAAGAAGAAAGATTCAGGATGAATTCCAACTTTAAAATAGCACCGAGAAAAGATTCACTAAGGAATCCCACTCAAGATTATCAGCCAAAAAGAAAAGAAGGAATCCCAAGATTGGAATGTTGAAGGATTCAGGATGAATCCCACTCAAGAGTATCAGCTTAAAGAAAAGAAGGAATCCCAAGATTGGAACGTAGCCCAGAATAAGAAACTTGAAGGATTCAGGATGAATCCCTGTATTAGAAATCGGATTCAGGAATGAATCCCCAAAACAGAACCCTGTTAAATAACAGTAATTGGTATTTGGATTTTACTATTTATATCTACATATTTGACAGTTAAATGAAGTCACATATATCCATACTATTAAGAAACATACCCTGATATATCCAAGAGGGGTTTCTTAAATGGAGATTAATGATGTCAACGGCCTTCCAGCAAGCAACAAGATAGTAAACTGTAATAAGAGTTAAGTTTACTATCTGTACATTACTACAAATCTTACAGTTATTAATTAATAAAATCAAATAAATTTGTAGCACTGACCTCTGAGACAGCTAGAAAGGCTTATCACTTCTTGTGTATATCAAGGTTTAGCACAATTATATCTTTACTATCATCTGTGCTCCTGGTGCTATGTTTATCATAAGTTTATATTATATTATACATAAAATCATAACAAGATGAACTAGAAAGGAGAAAAACTGGTATAATATCTATAAATATTATAAGGGTTTTCAATAATTGAATTGATAAGATGAATAAGATTGTATTATCACAGGCTGGATCAAAAATGGTTACAAAATTCCAGACTGTATTATAAAAAACATTTCCAAGAATAAACAACACCAGAATAAGATAGCGAATTGCCAATTGACATCATGGATGCATGATCAATATCTCCCTTATATCCTCCCCCACTAAATCTAAACCCCCACCTCAATTTTCCACGTCGTTCGAAGAAAGACGGGAGTGAAGAGGCAAGGAGCATAGAAACAGCGCGCAGGGAAGGATACTCAGGACTCTCTACTAAGCTATGAATATTTACAAGATATATTTTTTTTCCAAGTTTATATACAATTTTAATGTTACTTTTTAGATAAATTTTCACATGTTAATTTTTAGATAAATTTTCACATTTATTCTTTAGTGATCTAAGAATAAACGGTTCTAACAACGAAGAAAATCAAGTTAAAGGGTTTCTTGTTGATATTATCCTACAACCAAGAAGAATCAAGTAAAAGGTTTCCTGGTTGATATGATAAATATGAGGGGTGACAATAGGTACTTCCCCTTAACAATGCTGTTATCACAAGCATCGATTATGTCGGCCTCTCTGACGGTATTATTATTTGTCCATTAGCATTGTCTTCTATAAGAGATCTTGATTTTTAACAATTCAACTGTAGATGGACAGTTTCCTCATCTATTCGTCAGATAACACAGGATCTTCTATAACATGATTGGCCTACTGGTGTCCCAATCCTGATTAATGTGTTCTTTGTTGGTTAGACACATACATATCTTGCCCAAGGGGACGGTAGAAGTAACTTGGGATTGGGTATTCACCTTTCTGCAGCCTAAGTAAATTTTTTTCAAAGATCGATGTTATAATTGATGAAACATATTGTCTATCAGAAGATCTCTCGGCCCTTAACAATGGCATGATGAATACTGATTGTCTGTTCCTGATACTCTGGGATACCGACAGAGATGTTTCTCGATGTCTTGTACTATGTAGAGTCAATCCTGAAAACATCAAAATATCCGGCAGTTATTGAGTCATGGGAAGGATTTCCAAATTATAAAAAAAAACAATGAGCTTATCTAGTCTAAGATTATTAATTTTCATCATATAATAACTGTCTGGAAGCGAAAAAAAAATGACGTAGAGTAAACTAAGTCATTTTCACCTTCACTATTTCTCA
>JABUQX010134383.1:42500-50486 GCA_015478945.1 Trachelipus rathkii | reverse complement strand
TTAAAAACCTCTGCGACAAACTCGGAGGGCTGATAAAGAGGGCAAACGATAAGGAACATTTTTTGTTAAATAACCTATGTTGTTTGACGCTTCGTTTCAAAGTTACGGATGATGTAATTAAGGGGAGACTTCATAGCAAAATCTCAACTTATTCCAAACCGATAAAAGTAAATATTTTTTAAATGTACTTTTTTTATGTTTTTTATTTTTTGCAAAAAACAAACAAAAAAACTTTCGGGTTTTTGAACAGTTTTAGGGTGAAGAGAGGAAATTTTTTTTTTTTTTTTTTTCTTGAATTTTTACAAAAACAACCATGAAAATTTTTTAATTTTCAAGATATTTCAATTTTTTTTTCGCACTAAAATTTTACCAATTTAGTGTGGGAATAAAATTTTGGTTAAAAACCTTATTTGAAAATTTTTTTTTTTATAAAAAAAAAATTTACAATCTCTGAAAAGTACTTTCAAATTTTGAACAGAGAATAGTCAACCATGTCTGACACCACCTTACGTCTACCAAAACATTTAATATAAACGTCAGTTTGTTTCAGGTTTATATGTGCAGCTTGTACCAAATTTGAGAAAAAAAATCTGTTTCGTTTTTTTACATAAATTTTTTATAGTCTCATGGTAAGGAAAAAAATGAAATGCTAGAAAAAAACACAAATAAACATTTGGAAAATTTTTCATTTTTTAGACGGAAAAAAAAAACTTATTCTCATATATAGTATATATATATAATATATATATATATTATATATAATATATTATTATATATTATATATATATATATATATATATATATATATATATATATATTCATATATAATTAATATATATATATATATATATATATATATATATATATATATATATATATATATATATATATATATATATATATAGGTTCCAAGCAACCTTCTATTGGATTTAAATAAGTACAGTTTCAAAGCAGTGATGTTTCGAAGCAGTGACTTGAAAACTGTTTCCGAGATGTCATTCTTTTTTGGATAGGCGGATCGGACTAGTACATTAGTAAAGCCTCCTGTAATTGTCTACGGCTACGCTCTTGTCGATGTTGTTCGTTGTCCTGGCGAACGAGTGAAACTTTTTTCGTTTATTTTATTGCAAATTTCTTGCAACGAGCATGTTGCGCGCAATGTCGTCGTCCGACTTTGGTCGGCTGCTCCGTAACCCATGAGCATCCACTGAAAAATGCCGGGTAGCCCCAGATGGGGTTCCAACCACCCTTCTGGGATTTAAATATGTATCGAGTTTCAAAGCAGTTATATCGAAGCAGGAGATTTGAAATATTCCGAGATGCCTTCTTTTTTGGGGGAGGCGGATCGGACTAGTAAGTAGTAAAGCCTCCTGTGCTTGTCTAACGGCGACCGCTGTTTGTCGATTGGTTCGATCCTGCGCGCGAGTGGAAAATTTTTTCGCTTATTATTGCAAATTTGTCGCAACAAGCATATTGTGCCCATGTCGGCGTCCTGACTGGTCGGTTTCCCCTTTATCACATGAACACCCCTGAAGAATGCCGTGTAGCCCCAGCAGGGGTTCCAACCATCCTTCTGTGGATTTAAATAAGAATGAGTTTCAAAGCCAGTGATTCGAAGCAGCGGATTTAAAAACTTTTCGAGATGCCTTTCTTTTCTGGGAGCGTGGATCGGACTAGTAGTAGAGCCACCTCACATTATCTAACGGCGACCATTTGTCGATGGTTCGAGTCCTGGCGCGAGTGAAAAATTTTTCGTCTTATTATTGCAAATTTGTCGCAACAAGCATCTTGTGCGCATGTCGGCGTTCCTTGACTTTGGTCGGTTGCTCCTGTAACCCAGGAGCACCCAAGAAGAATGCCGTGTAGCCCCAGCAGAGATTCCAATCACCCTTCTGTGAATTTAAGTAAGTGTCGAGTTTCAAAGCAGTGATATTGAAGCAGGAGATTTGAAAACTTCCGAGAAGCGTTCTTTTCTAGGGAGGCAGATCGGACTAGTGGTAGAGCCTCCTGTATATTGTCTAGGGCGGACGCTTGATTGTCGATAGTTCAGTCCTGGGCGGCCGAGACGGAAATTTTTTCGTCTTTTGCAAAATTTATCGTAAGAAGCATGTTTGCGCCTGTTGGCGTTCCTTGACCTTGGGTCGGTTGGTCCTGTTACCCATGAGCACCCCTGAAGAATGCCGTGGTAGCCCCAGAAGGGGTTCAAACCATCCTTCTGTGGATTTTAATAAGTATCGAGTTCAAAGCAGTGAAATCGAAGCAGGAAACTTAAAAACTGTAACGAAATATTTTTTTCTTGAGGTGTCGGATCTGACTAGTGGTTTAACCTCTTTTACATTGTCTACGGCGACCCTGTTGTCGATGGTTCGAGTCCTGCGCGAGTGAAATTTTCTTCGTCTTATTAATTGCAAATTGTCGCAACAAGCATTGTTTGTGGCCCATTTCAGCGTTGGCCTGACTTGTTTGGTTTGCTCTGGAACATGGGAGAAACTAGCAGTTCTAATGCCGGTTACCCCAGCTGGGGTTCCAACACCCTTCTATGGATTTGAATAAATATCGAGTTTCAAATTAGTGATATCGAAGCAAGAAATTTGAAAACTTCCGAGATGCTTCTTTTTCTGTGGGAGGCGGATCGCAATAGTGGTAGAGCTTCCTGTACATTGTCTAACAGCGACGCTGTTGTCGATGTTCGAGTCCTGGGCGAGAGTGAAATTTTTCTTCGTCTTATTATTGCAAAATTTTTCGCAAACAAGCATGTTTGCCCATGTCGGCGTTCCTTGACTTTGGTCGTTTGCTCCTGTAACCCAGGAGCACTCCCAGAAAGATGCCGTTAGCCCATCAGGAATTCCAAAACCACCCCTCTATGGTTTCAAATAAGTTAATCGAGTTTCAAAAGAGTTTGATATCGAAGCAGGAAACTTTGAAAACGTAAGAGTACCCTTATTTTTGTGGTTTTTTGGGGGGGCCGCCCTGTCGGATCGCGACTGTGGTGGATATTTCCTGTGCTTGTCTAACGTGACGCTGTGTTGACGGTTCAAAGTCATGTCGCCGAGTGAAATTTTCTTTCGTCTTATTATTGCCAAATTTATTCGCCAACAAGAAATGATGTTCCCATGTCGGCGTTGTGCCTGACTTTTGGTTGGTTGCTCCTGTAACACGGGAGCAAACTAGCAGAATGCTGTGTAGCCCAAGTAGGGGGTTAAAAGCACCCTTCTATGATTTAAATAAGTACCGTTTTCAAGCAGTGATATTGAAAAGCAGGAGACTTGAAAACTGTTCCGAGATACCTTTTTTTTCTGGAGTGGCAGATCGACTAGTGGTAGAGCCTCCTGTTTATTGTTCCAAGGGCGACGCTGTTGTCGATGATTCGAGTTCTTTCGCGAGTGAAATTTTTCTGTGTTTTATTATTGCCAAATTTATTCGCAAACAAAAGCATCTTGTGTCCATGTCGGCGTGGCTTGACTTTGGTTGGTTGCTCCTGTAACCAGGAGCAACATCAAATGCCGTGTAGCCCCAGCAAGAAGTTCTATATCTATACTTTATATCTGTACCTCTTATTCCAGACCATTGTCTCACTACTATACATTAGCACAGGTAATAGCATACCGTCATGTAAGACCCTAGCACACTCAAGACTTTATTCCCTATAGTATATATATATATATATATATATATATATATATATATATATATATAATATATATATATATATATATATATATATATATATATATATTTATATATATATATATATATATATATATATTTATTTATATATATATATATTATATATATATATATATATATATATATATATATATATATATATATATATATATATATATTTATATATATATTACATATATATTCACAATACACTGACATAATGTTCAAATGAAACTTATTTTACAACCCAAAAGAAAAATAATAATTATTTTTCTCCGACTCCGGCTCCAACTCCGACTATGGTTTCTGCACTGTTTGAGAATTGTTCAGTACTTTCTGGCAATAAATTTTTCACGTACAAAAAATATTTTTTGAAAAAAATTTATGCCCAGGATCCGGTTCCGTTTCATACTCCGGCTGCGGCTCCGGATCCGCGCCGGAACCGACTAAGGTTTCTGCACTATTGAAAATTGTTTAGCACGTCTTCTGGCAATAAATCTTTTCACAAAAAAAAATATTTTATGAGGAGACAAAATTATACCAGAAACAGGGTCGATTCCGATCTCTTGGATGCGGATCCAACTAGGTTTCTGAACTATTTAACATTGTTTCAGCACGTCTTCTCGGCAATAAATTTGTTCATCTATAAAAATATTCCCTGGAAAAAAATTTATTAACAAGGTTTTTTTTTTTTTTTTCTTTCTTCAGGCTTAACTCCAGGCTCCGGTTCCGACTCCGGATCCGGATCCGACTAAGGTTTCTGCACTATTTGAAAATTGTTCAGCACGTCTTCTGGCAATAAATTTTTCACCTAAAAAATATTTTATGAAAAAAATTTATAAACAGGATCCGGCCCTTCCGGATCCGATTGCGGTCCTTGCTCCGGATCCTTGACCATTGAGAGCACTGCAGTATCCAAAATGAACGTGGACATAACGATCTAGAAATTTTCACCTAAAAAAATATTTCTTAAAAAAATTTCATACCAGGACCCGGCTTCCGGGTAATCGGGTTCGGCTCCGGATCGGATTCCGACTTAAGGTTTCTGTACTAATTGAAAATTGTTCAAACGTCTTCTGGCAATACATTTTCGCCTAAAAAGATATTTTTTTGAAAGAAAATTAATTACCCCGGCTCCGGGTCCGGCTCCGGCTCCGGCCCGACACCGGCTGCCAATTTCGCGCTCGGCTTCCGGATCTGACTAAGGTGTTCTGAACTATTTGAAAAATTGTTCAGTAGTCTCTGGCAATAAAAGTTTTTCACCTATAAATATTTGTTTAAAAAAAATCATACCAAAAGGATTTTCTGGCTCCGGCTCCGGCCCGGCTCTGGCTCCGGCTCCGCTCCGGATCCGACTATGGTTTCTGAACTATTTGAAAATTGTTCAGCACTCTTCTATCAATAAAAAATTTTTCACAAAAAAAATTTTTCCAAAAAATCATACTCTGTCTCCGACAAAATTGACTCCGCCTCCGGCTCCGGCTCCGGCTCCGACTCCAAATCGGATCCGATTAAGGATTCTGCACTATTTGAAAATTTTTCAGCAAGTCTTCTGGCAAAAATTTTTCAACTAAAAAATTTTTCTTGAAAAAAATTATACCCAGGATCCGTTCTCCGAATCCGGATCTGGATCCGTCTCCGAATCCGGATCTGGATCCGGATCCGGACCTGACTAAGGGTTTCTGCACTATTGAAAATTGTTCAGTGCGTCTTCTGGCATTAAAATTTTTCACCTAAAAAAGTATTTTTGAAAAAAATTCATACCAGGTTTCCGGCTCCGGCTTCGGCTCCGGCTCCGCTCCGACTTCACCTTCGGCTCTGGATCTGAGTAAGGTTTCTGCACTATTTTTGAAAATTGTTTAGCCACGAGTTTGGCAATAAATTTTCATCTAAAATAATATTCTTCTGAAAAAAAATTATACTATTGCACTAGCTCTGACTCTGGCTCCGACTTCGACTCCGGCTCCGACTCCGATCCGGATCCGACTAAGGATTTTGCACTATTTGAAAATTTGTCAGCACGTCTTCTTGCAACAAATTTTTATGTAAAAAAAATTTTCTTAAAAAAAATTTATACCCAGAATCCGGCTCCGAATCCGGCCCTCCCGCTCTGATCGGACCCGACTAATGTTTCTACACTATTTGAAAATTGTTCTGCACGTCTTTCTGGCAATAAATTTTTCACCTAAAAAAATATTTTCGAAAAAAAATCATACTACGGCACCGGTCCGACTTCGATTCCGGCTCCGACTCCGGATCCGGGTCCGGATTAAAGGATTCTGCACTATTTGAAAATTTGTTCAGTGTGCTTCTTCTGGCATTAAATTTTTTACCTGTTAAAAAAATTTATTTTTGAAAATAAATCATATTCAGGCTCCGGCCTCTTGGCTGGCTCGGCTCGGCTCCTGGCTCCGACTTCACCTTCGGCTCCGGATCTGACTAAGATTCTGTACTATTTGAAAATTGTTCAGTACCTCTTCTGTGACAATAAATTTTTCACTAAAAAATATATTTTTAGAAAAAAAAAATCATACCCAGGATCCGGCTCCATTTCGGCTCCAGCTCCAACTTCGGCTTCAGCTGCGGATCCGAATAAGGTTTCTGCACTATTTAAATTTGTTCAACAGATCTTCTAAAAAATATTCTTCGAAAAATCCATACTCCGGCCTCCGGCCCGGCTCCGCTCCGACTTCGACTCCGGCTCTGACTTCGGATCCGGATTCGGATCCAGCGATTCTGCACTATTTGAAATTGTTCAGCACATCTTCTGCTAATAAATTTTTCATCTAAAAAAATTATTTCATTTGAAAAAAATATACCCAGGCTCCGGCTCCGGCTCCGGCTCCGGCTCGGCTCCGGCTCCGGCTCCGGCTCCGACTCCATTTATTTGACTCAGTAAAAATCCGAAGAATGAGCTAGAGGTTTTGAGAATATGAAAATAAAATTAGATTTTCTATATTATAAATAAAACATTTTTTTTATCCTAAACCTGGAATTGCAATTTTGACTGGAATTGAAATTTTTAGTTCGACACCTCTCTAAATATATTTCTATCTAAAAACTATTTAGAATTTTTAAAAAATAATTCACCATGATGTTCAGGAGGAATTTTTTCTTAAACTAATTTAGATTTAAAAAAAATAAATGCTGAAAATTGATTTTGCCTCAAAAAGTAGGGGTCTATTATGAAGTCTCCCCTTAAAACCACGTTTGATGTGTTTGACGCATCGTTCTCGTTAACCGGAGATTTTGGGTATTCTAATGTTATGTATGTGTGCGTGCGTACATCTGTGTACTCCGAGGGTTGATAGAGGTAACAATAAGGATATTTTGTTAAACAACGTATGTGTTTTGACGCGAGGTTGTAAAGCAAACAATGGTAGCTTGTTATGAAATCATTTTATTGGGGAAAATTACAGGTGTTCAAAGGGTCTGCCCTGTACCTGATTACATTCGTTACATCGCCATGCCATTGCCTGTCGGACTCTACCGAACATGCCCTTACTGTGTCTGATTTGATCAAACTCGGTGAATATTCGCTGAATCAGTTCCTCTCTTGTGTTAACTGGGTTAATGTACACAACACTTCACATGCCCCCAAAGAAAATAATCTAGGGGCGTGAGGTCGGGCGATCTTGCAGGCCACGCAACAGGTCCCCCTCTCCCTATCCATTTGTCAGTGTAGACTCTGTTCAGATGCGCTGGAGCGCCATCATGTTGGAACCACATGTATCTGCGGGTCGCAAGGGATATGTCGTCCATGAGCTGCGGAAGCGTGTTCTGGAGTAATTGCAGGTACGCAGGTCCATCCAAACGGTGTGGAATGATGACAGGTCCCAGCAGATAATCCCCAAGAATTCCACCCCAGATGTTTACGGTAAATTTCGCCTGGTGAACTCTGATGAACATTGCGTGCGGATTGTCCTCGTCCCATATGTAGCTGTTTCTGCTGTTGAGTAACCATCACGTGTGAAGCACGCCTCATCGGTAAACAAGACATGTGCAGGAAAAGCAGGATTATCGATGCTCCGTTGCAGAAACCACCGGGCAAATCGCACACGGGGTGCGAAGTCGTTTGGCCCAAGTTCTTGTACTTTCTGTAGGTGGTATGCATGGAGGCTTTGCTCTTGCAAGACCCGAACCACAGACGACTGATTTGAACCCATGACATGGGCAATGGCGCGTGTGCTAGTCGACGAGTCGTTGGCGACTCTCTCAAGCACCTCTTCTTCAAACGCAGGAGTCCTCGTATTACGCGGTCTTCCACCAATGCACCGGGGACGAAGGGTCCCATTATCTCGAAGGCGCTGATGAAGGCGA
>JABUQX010134383.1:20000-35000 GCA_015478945.1 Trachelipus rathkii | reverse complement strand
CATCTAATAATATTTTTGAATCATTATTAATTACCGATTTTCCAGAGCTTCTTTCTCCAGTCTCCAAGTTCCCTCCTGTGAAACATAATGTTGTTCATCACATTGAAACTTACGGCAGACCTCCACATTCTCACGCTCGACGTCTTGCACCAGATAAACTCAAAGCGGCAAAGTTAGAGTTTGAATCTCTCTTAGAGAAGGGCATCATCCGACCTTCAAAGTCCGATTACGCTTCTCCATTACATATGGTACTCAAACCCAATGGAGATTACCGCCCAACCGGTGACTATCGCTGCCTAAATGCGATCACTCGCCCGGACCGTTATAATGTACCTCATTTACAGGATTTCACATCCCACCTCTCTGGTTGTACAATATTTTCAAAGATCGATTTAATTTCCGCATTTTTTCAAATTCCTGTGAACCCGGACGACATTCATAAGACTGCCATAATCACTCCTTTCGGTCTTTACGAATTTCTTCGAACGCCATTCGGTTTAAGAAATGCAAGTCAATCATTTCAACGTCTCCTAGACTCAGTCTTACGCGGTTTACCCTTCGTCTTCGCATACATAGACGACTTATTGATTGCCAGTGCTTCTCCAGAAGAACACACTTCACATCTCAGGCAAGTTTTTACCAGACTTAGCGAATATGGTCTATGTGTCAACTCTTCCAAATGTGAATTCGGAGTTTCATCTCTAACTTTTCTCGGACATACAATCTCTGCCGACGGTATACGTCCTCTTGAGGATCGTGTGGCAGCGATTCGTGACTTTCCGAAACCCGTCAAACAGCGTCAACTTCGTCGTTTCTTAGGCATGGTAAATTTTTACCATCGCTTCATTCCGTCTGCTGCCCAAATTCTCCTTCCTCTTCACGCACTTCTTAAGCATCCACGTAAAGGATCTGCTGCTTCTGTCACTGTAGATTGGAACGACGAAGCAACTAATGCCTTCACTGCCATCAAAGAAGCCCTTGCTTCTTCTGTGTTACTTATATTTCCATCCGACACAGCCCCGACTAGAATCAACACAGACGCTTCAGATTTCGCAGCAGGTGCTGTGCTGCAACAGTTTATTAATAACGAATGGCGTCCATTAGCTTTCTTTTCTAAAAAGTTCCAGCCGCCTGAAACAAGGTACAGCGCATTTGGTAGAGAACTTCTAGCAATATATCTAGCTATTAAGCACTTCCGTTATTTCATAGATGGTCGGGAATTCCATGTCGTAACTGATCATTTACCCATCACCCATGCCATTACAGCTTCCACAGTTAAACAGTCCCCTCGTGAAGCCCGCCACCTGGAATTTATTGCACAATTCACCACTGATATTCGCCATATAAAAGGTAAGGACAACATTCCTGCCGACGCTCTATCCCGAATTAACGCCATCTCTCCTTTACCTGACATCGATTTCGTCGAAATGGCTCGCTTGCAGCAACTCGAAGAGATTGTTTTTCCTCCTGCTTCTTCCTACGACATTCAAACTGTAGAAATTTTTGGTTTTCCGCCTCTGTTATGCGACGTCTCTTCCGCACATCCTCGTCCAGTCGTACCAACCCCCATGCGCAGAAAGGTATTTCACACCATTCACGACGTGTCGCACCCAGGGGTAAAAGGTAGTCAAGTCAAAATAGGCAAGCATTTCGTCTGGCCGTCCCTACTAAAAGATGTTAAACTGTGGACAACGCAGTGTCTCAACTGCCAAAAATCCAAAGTGCACAGGCACACGATCGCTCCTCTTCAGCAGTTTCTTCCTCCTGGTGAGCGCTTTGACCAGGTGCACATTGACATAGTCGGCCCATTACCACCCTCAAATGGTTTCACACATATTTTAACTTGCATAGACCGATACACTCGATGGGCAGAAGCCATTCCATTGCGAGATACTTCTAGCGAGACTATTGCTCAGGCATTTTTGTAACACCGGATGCTGATTACAAACACCCCAACCCACAATCAAACAGTAAAGCTGATCCCAACTTGAACACATGATCTTAATCGGCTCCTAAGTGCCTTCTGCTCTCTGCAGCTATCATCCGCAAGTTCAGGGGGTCTTCAGAACGGTTTCACCGGCAGCCAGCGCCTCTCTCTTATGGCCCACGGAACACCGGACAATTGGTCCGAAACTCTTCCTCTTGTCCTACTCGGTATCAGAACTTCGTACAAAGAAGTAAAATGCTCGACTGCTGAGCTCGTTTACGGTTCTACCATACGAATACCTGGTGAGTTTATCCTTCCTTCTCCAAAAACTACGAACCAGCACACCTTCCTGGCTCGCCTTCGTCAGTGTACTGAGGCATGGAAACCATCTTTGCCACGTCATCCCCCTCGTCCAACCTACATGCCTGCGGATTTGGACACATGTTTCCAGCGTATTGATTCGGCACGATTCACACTGCAGCGTCCGTTACAAGCACGCTATGACGGACCCTTTCCTTGTATTAAAATCGCTACCGAAAATATATTACAGAATAGGGCAAAGTGGAAATGATCTCAGATAGGATCAAATGGCTTATTTCGACCGCATCCTGCTTCTTCCACCACTCTCTCTCTCCACTTCCCAACCTGTTCCTCTACCTCTACTGCAAGATAATACCACTTATGCCCATTTTTGCCTTTACATCAACTTCTCCTGAACCTTCTGCAAACTCCTTCAAGTATTGTCTCACCCTTCAAGTGCTGCTACTTCAGCGCCCCACGCTATGATATTTCTCCTCCTTCCTCGCCCTTCCCTTTGTTCTATGCAGACACACACAAAGGACACACCTCCGCCTCTGCTCCACAGCCTCACGATTCCTCCTCCGACCTAAACCCTATTCGAACTCAAACCTTCAGCCATCTCTCGCTCAACCCGTCTCCACATCGTGCGTTACATGGACGAAACATTACTGGCGTCCAGTTGTCCGATTTTCACCTTGATTCTCTCAATGCCCGCTGTTCGGAGTGTGGTTTCATGTGCGTTACTTCCTTCAAGCCTTCCTTTCTCTCTTCTCTTTCAGTTTGAGTGTTGCGAATCTGGGCCCGCCCGTGATCAAAAACTCGTTTTCTTTGCAATCACCACCCGCCATTCCTCTCCTTCCCACTCCGCCAAACAGCATTACTATGACTTTCTCTCTTCTTAAACTTCCAAACTACTTGTGTTTATCAAAGATACTCTTGCAAAGACATTTTACACAGTGCTAGTGAGCACCGCTGACTATGCCTTGAATGTGTTTTGCAAAGCCTTAAAAATCCCTTTGAAAATATCACATTCTCTCTGGTAATGTTAACAAGGTGAGCTATTCGTAAAAGCAGCGTTATTCTAAGCCTAGTTCCCTCGTGTCTCATATATTGATTTCCCTGGCATACCAAAATAATTCTGTGCGTTCCTTGTAGTCAGACATGTAGTGAAAAAACATTCAGGAAAAAAATACTTTTTCACATATTACATACTTTTCTCTTATTTATAGATCTGCAACTTGGGTGTTATACAAATGGCATTGGGTTGAGATATAAGAGAACCCACACAAAAATTATATTAATTAAATAATATAATAGTCTCTCCTTTCTTTTTATAGAAAATACAATAGGAATTATTGATGGTAACGAATATTTTATGCATAACTTTTATATTCGACAAAACCATATTAAATGCCGCGGCTACCATCCCTATCATTAGTAGTATTATTATTATTATTATTGCATACATATTATTATTTATTATTATTATTACATTATTATTATTATTATTGAATATTATTATTGTTACCATTGTTACTATTAATTATGTTATGCAAGGTATATTGTCTCTCTGTTAATATAGATTCTGATCTAGTCCCTGGAAACGTTGTTCTTTCTTCTTCATCGTGGGGTTACGCCCAACGTAATATCAGTTATTATATATGGCGAGCAAGAGGAGTATATAGTGCATATGAGGTAGATATGAAAGATATATATATATATATATATATATATATATATATATATATATATATATATATATAGTTATATTATTATATATATATATATATATATATATAGTATAGTTAAAAGTGGACAACTGGCAGCCAGACTGACATCCGGAAGGCAAACTGTGATGCTGTAATTTTGCCTTTCTGCTTCTGACGTGTCAAGTGTTGCTTTGTCGTCGGTGAGACCGAATTTACAAGGTCTGTAGCTTGATCAATAATACTGCTTTGTAGGAGGTTTAGCCCCAAATGTAATGGCGTGGCTCCAAAGGCAGTTCGTTTAATTATCGCATCCATTTTTGATGGTTCCAACGACTATCGACTTAATATCGCTTCCCATTTGATGCTTTAAATCAGTTCCTTCTACAGCCTGGTTGTTTGGCTTAATAATATTAGATAGATTTAATACATAATCGAAAGAAAATAATTACTATGTACCAATTATCCTATCAACAATTTGCTTGTAGCAAATTTTTTTTAGAAACGAACAACCAGAGCGCCCGGTAAAAATTGCAATCCCTTCCTTCTCTCGATATAGGAATAGAGGTATCGGTCAATAATGTCTGAAACCTCGTAATGGGAACATACCCATGCGCAAGGTCGTGAAAACAGGGTACCCAAGTTTAGGTGTGGTTAGGTACCTCCTCGAGAGTGCTAGCTGGTGAAATATAAGCGCTACGCCCTTGTTGCTGCCTCTCCTTCCAAGAGAGTGAGATTAGGGTTTTCCAACCACACCCTGCCTTGAACAGGTGATTGCGGCAGGCGCAGTTTTGCAAATCGGTCTCCCCAAGGGTGCCGTGCCCCTGCGCTGGCCAAATTGTCCTAATCACATACAGCTTTAACGTACAGCCAGCCAAAATGAGAGTTAAGAAAGCGTAAGAGTACAGATGATGCAACTCATCGGGTGACAGATTTACAAGGTCCTCTCTGAGGTCTCAATGGGGACGCTGCCCCCCAAAAATTACCCTGCATGTGAGTAATCGTAAGATTGAACTTGAGCACGGTGTAGAGGTTTAGGAGCTGGAGAAGCTGTGTAGATTCTGAGTCGGATTCGATTCGAGCGTCCAGGCCCTGAGAGGTCCTGGCCTGAAAGAAGAAGAAAAATGCACAAAACAGAAAAGAAGTAGAGAGAGAAAGGAGGAAGAGGCAAAGGGAAGAAGAAACTATGAAGGAGGAGTAGTATATGAGATCTGTAGAGGTTAAAATTTAATACTCTATAGAGTCTGATGTAAGTTTATTAATACAAATAACATTCCTATAACAAATAACAAATGTTAGTGTCTTTATATATGTTATTGGGCCTGTAGATTTCGAAAATAATGGCTTTCAGAACCATCAAGAAAAAATAATAAAATTTATTCTTTTATGTTTATAACTTAATAACTTACAAATTTACGTTTTACATAATTTACGAGCAACGTAGTAAAGTAAAACAACTGCTCCCATCCCCTACATATTTGCAGTGGATCTGGCGATCTAATAGATCTGGGCTGAATTTATTATGACCTGCTCTATTTTTTACTAAAACTGTCAGTGTTTTTACATACCCCAAAACAGTAATCAGTAATCAAACCCCATCAATTATCCTGCTACCTCCTGTTCAACTGTGACTATTGATCTAGCTAGTTTCAGTCACACATTTCGAGTATCATTCCAAAACATAATATGTAAAAATTCAAGTTTCATGCTAAAGATCAATCAATATATGTTGACGTAAATAAAGTCTTCACATTAATAAAGCTAACAGCATCATCTGAACTATGAACAGAAGTGCACAATTTAATACAAACTGATGGCAAGACCTTAAACATGAATAAACTGTTAACGTTAACAAAGTTCCGCCACTCCTGCCTCCCAAATACAAATGCATCAACAATAACAAATAGTAAAAGTAACTAACATAGCATGAAGATCGTAACTTATTCACACACCTTGTCAAGCACAAGTTCTCAACATAAATAAATGTTAATTTACATTGGTCACAAAATATTTAATTGTATCATCATGTAACCCGTGTGTAACATCACAGCAGAGCAGCGAGTATGCTAACGTAACAAAGTTTTCACATTAATAAAGCCAACATAACATTACCAGAACTAAGAATATAATATACAACGACAAACCTGACACATCTTAAGCAGGAATAAACTGCTAACATTAACAAAGGTCCAAACCTATCAACAGTAAAAGTAACTAACAAGGCATACAAAAACATAATCCATTCGCACTTTATCAAACATATCCCCAACATGACAATGGTTAATTTTACATTAACATAGTAATATTTAACAAAAATTATCATAACCTTACCTAAAAAACCATCATAATACCTAACGGGTAAGACAAACAAAGTAAAGTTTTACCCTCTGTAAAGCTAAACTATGAACATAACATACTTAACACACAACAACCAGACGAATAAACAGCTATCATTAACAACTTAGTCAAGATCTATTGATCTATTGATTCAAGTCACATTTCGAGTATCATTTTGAATTAACATAACATAAAAACAAATTCTTTATACACTGATCAACGAATATATGCTAACGTAACAAAGTTTTCATATTAATAAAGCTAACATAACATCATCAGGTCTAAGAATATAATGTACAACAACAAACCTAATACCCCTTAAACACGAATAAACGTTAAAATTAACAAAGTAGCCCACTTAACAATAGTAAAGTAACTAACATAGCATACAAAAAACGTAACCTATTCACACTTTTTGTCAAGTTAATGTCTCTAACATAACAATGTTAATTTATATTAACATGGTAATATTTAACAAAATTTATCACAACATTGGTTAATTATCATACTGATCAACGAATATACTCTAACGTAATAAAGTTTCCACATCAATAAAGCTAACATAGCATAACATGAACTAAGAAAATAATGTACAGCGACAAACCTAACACAACTTACACACGAATAAACTGTTAACATTAACAAAGTTCCACACTTAACACCAAAGTAACTAACATTGCAACGTAACCTATTCATACTTTTTTCAAGGATATCTACAACATATTAACGTTAATCTTACATTGACACAGTAACATTTAGCAAAAATGTATCATAACCTTGTCCGATTATCATACAGACCAACGAATATATGCTAACGTAACAAAGTTTTTTACATTATCATAGTAATATTTAACAAAATTTATCATAACCTTACCTAAATATCATAATCCCAACAAATAATTGCAAACATAACAAAGTTTTATCCAAACATAACATAAAAATAACAAAGTTTTATCCAAACATAACATAAAAATAAGTTCTTTGAATAAAATATCATAGTAAAGTGTAATAGTTTACCGAATTTAAAGCAATAAAATCAGTATAATCAGTAAATCAAACTACCCATCCCTGCAGTCCCGTGCGCCTACCTACCTGTTCATGACCTTTGATCTATTGATCTAATGATTCAAGTCACATTTCGAGTATCATTTCCTGGCTAAACATAACATAAAAACAACAAAATTTTATCCTAAATATCTAATATATGCTAGCGTAACAAAGTTTTCACATTAATAAAGCTAACATACCATTACCAGAACTAAGAATATAATGTACAATGACAAACCTAACACACCTTACGCATGAATAAACTACTAACATTAACAAAGTTCCATACTTAACAACAGTAAAATACCTAGCACAGCGTACAAAACGTAACCTATTCACACTTTTTCAAGCATATCTCTAACATATCAATGTTAATTTTACATTAACACTATTGATTTCGAGTATCATTTCGGTAAAAATAAATCTCAAAAATGAGTCTTTATATACTAACCAAGGAATATATGCTAACATAACAATGTCTTCACATTAATAAAGCTAACATAGCAACATATGAACTAAGAAAAACATGTACAACGACAAACCTAACACAACTTACGCACGAATAAACTGTTAACATTAACAAAGTTCCACACTTAACACCAGTAAAGTAACTAACATTGCATACAAAACGTAACCTATTCATACTTTTCAAGCATATCTCTAACATATTAACGTTAATTTTACATTAACACAGTAATATTTAACAAAATTTATCATAACCTTGTCTAATTATCATACAGACCAACGAATAACTGTAAACATAACAAAGTTTTATCCAAACATAACATAAAAATAAGTTCTTTGAGTAAAATATCATAGTAAATTGTATTAGTTTACTGATTTTAAAGCAGTAAATCAGTAAATCAACCCACCCACCCCTCCATGATCTATTGATCTATTGATTCATGTCACATTTCGAGTATCATTTCGGATAAACATAACACAAAAATAAGTTCTTTATATACTAACCATCGAATATATGCTAACGTAACAACGTTTTTTACATTAATAAAGCTAACATAACATAATCTGAACTAAGAATATAATGTACAACGACAAACCTAACACACCATACGTACGAATAAATTACTAACATTAACAAACTTCCGCACTTAACAACAGTAAAGTACCTAACACTTCGTACAAAACGTAATCTATTCACACTTTTTCAAGCATATCTCCAACAAATCAATGTTAATTTTACATTAACATCGTAATAATTAACAAAAATTTAGCATAACCCTGTCTAATCATCATACTGACAACGAATATAATGCTAACGTAACAAATTTTTTACATCAACTTCGTAATATTTAACAAAAATTCATCATAACCTCGTCTAAATATCATAAACCCCAACGAATAATTGCAAACATAACAATGTTTTAACCAAACATTACATAAAAATAACAAAATTTTTATCCTGACATAACATAAAAATAAGTTCTTTGAATAAAATATCACAGTAAAGCGTAATAGTTTACTGATTTTAAAGCAGTAAATCAGTAAATCAGTAAATCAAACCACCCATCCCTGCAGTCCCCTACCCACCCATCCACCTATGATCTATTGAACTATTGATTCAAGTCATATTTCGAGTATCATTTTGGATAAACATAACATAAAACTAAGTTCTTTATATACTGACCTACGAATATACGCTTACGCAACAAAGTTTCAGCACCAATAAAGCTAACATATCATAACCTGAACTAAGAATATAATGTACAAATGCAAACCTAACATACCTGCATATGTATCACGATAACATCCTGAAAATTCCCTACTTATCAAAGGTAAAGTAGCTAACAGGTCATACAATATTCGATATTTTCCCACTTTTCCCGCATATCATCAACAGGTAAGGCCGTATTATCTAACAAATTCCTTAACAAAGTGACCAATCTATCAAAGATACCAGCATCTTGAACTATGAATTGACACTATCTTCATCAAAGTGTCACTCGTTTCGAGTATAACATCATTTGAACTATGAATAAACGTAGACATTAGCAAAATTCTTGAGCAAACCTAACATTACTCAGCAAAAACTTAACCTAGGCTCACGTTTCTAACACATCATCGTTAGTTAACACCGTAATATCTTACAAAACTCATCATTTCTCTAACAAATCAGTGTTAATTTCACACTGTCATAGTAATATTTAACATAACATACCTAACTTACGAATTAGGAAAAAATTTAGATAGTTTTAAGAGAAGTTTATTTAAACAAAAATGTAGCTTTTTATCTATTAAATATAAAAATCTTATTTTCAATTTATAAAAATTTGATTTAATTAATAATTAATAATTGAAAGTCTATTGAAAATCGTACGTCTGGCAAGGTATTAGAACAGTGATGCAAGCGAGTGAATCTTTGTCTATATACGTTAGTGATAATTGGGAACGTACAATGTAAGGATGTTTTGTTATTTATTTTAAAATACAATGTTATTGGATGAGATATATGAAATATGTATATTCTTTTAAAAGAAAATGTTATGATACAATCATTCTTTTATAGATTGGTATAATTTTAGTATAAAAATATAAATAAAAATATTAATAGAAAAATAATAAATAAATATTACTATAAAATAAAATTTACAAAAAGAGAATATATAGTTAGATTATATATATATATATATATATATATATATATATATATATATATATATATATATATATATATATATATATATATATATATATATATATATATATATATATATAGCTAACCTAACCTAACCTAACCTAACTTATCCTAACCTAACTTATCCTAACCTAACCTAATTTAACCTTACCTAACCCTAAAATTGGTTTACCAAGAAAATGTAATATTGAGTTTTTTTGTTATATATATATCATATATAGCTTATATAAAAATATATTGCATAGATGTGATTTATATATATATATATATATATATATATATATATATATATATATATATATATATATATATATATATATATATATATATATATATATTCAGTAAGAAGACGCAGAATCCATATATATACACATAAAAAGAGAAAGTATATATATATATATATATATATATATATATATATATATATATATATATATATTATTATTATTATTGTGCTATATATATATGTAATGTCGGCACCTGCCGCCATATCTCTGCTCGGTAAAGAACTTACCGTACAAGCTTCTGCTCGCATTGCTGAGATTTTTTCGTTTATATATATATATATATATATATATATATATATAGTTAAGAAAGATATATATATATATATATATTTATATATGTATATATATATATTATATATATATATATATATATATATATATATATATATATATATCAGAGGTGGGCACTTCCGCTCTTTAGTCCGCTAGTCCGCTCCGAGCGGACTACCAGAATAGGTGCGGACTAGCGGAGGTGCGGAGTCGTCAGGAAATTAGCGGACTTGCACGTGCGGATCAAAAAAAAATTCCGCTGTTCCGCACCTTTTTAAAAAATGAAAATATAGTTTACTTATTAAGAATTCTTATTGGTTATAATAAAGAAATATAATTTTTATTTTAAGTTTATAACTAATTATACTTTTAGTCTAAGACTTATTGTTTTTTAATAATTAAACTTCCAAAAATAATCTCAACCTCCTTAAAGGTACCATATATAATAAATAACATTTAAATTGATTTTATATACTGAATGGCTATTACCCTCATCTATAACTTTAATTAATTATATTATTACTAGGGATGTACCGATAGTATCGGTATCGGCAGTATCGGCCATTTTTCTGGGTATCGGTTAATATGGCCGATACTTGGCCGATACTTCTTACTTTTTGGATGAAAAATTATGAGAAACTTTTAGATTCAATAATAAATCTAGTTTCGATATATATAGCTAGTACTAGGTTATATATTTTTTTTTTTCCTCGACTTCTTTTTAACTTAGATTTTTAGCGTTTCTCCAACTTGGGTTTTAGCGTAACATTTATCTATTTGGATAGCCATTATTATAATTTATACAGATTTAGCTTCCACTTTTTTAGTTGATCAATAGATTTTTTTTGCTTTTTTTTTTTTTTTGTAAGCAATTTCATGAGTGTGTGTGAGTGCGCGAGTGTTTTTAAACTTTCTGGATTATTCATATTTTAGATATTTGCTGTAAATAGGGTTTTACCGTTTTAAAATTTCAGGTTTTAAATTTAGGTTTTAGCGTACGAATAATTTTTCCTCATTTCTCCTTTGGTTTTTGTTTGTTTGTTTCGCCTGTTTTTTTTTATGATTGTGTGTTCGTGTATGATAGCAGATTTGCACAGGCGCGGGCTTTCTATTGACTTTACCAACATCAGTGACTTGCACTCTAACTCTGCATCCGTGGGATACCACCTCTCTAACTCTAACCCTAATTTTTTGCTCTTGTCTGAGACCCAGATGGCTAAGAATTCATCCTCTAACTCGTTTAATATATCCAACTATAACTTATTTTATAATTTCCGTCTGAAGGGAGTATGTGCCTATGTAAACATAAACACTAATGTAACACGTCTCGAGATTCTCGAATCTGCTAACTTCGATGTTCTGTGGCTTAAAATCTTTCTTCCTTCTACTACAATAATCTTGTGCTTCTGTTCTCCTAACAGAACAGATTTTCATGCCTTTTTGATTACCTTACTACTTCTCACGAAACTGTTATATCTTCTCATCCAAATACTAAGGTCCTCTATTTAGGGGATTTCAATGTACACAACACTGAATGGTTGGGGTCCTCTCATACTGATTTAGGTGGGGAGGAAGCCGAATCATTCAGTATTCTCAACGATCTGGAGCAACTAATTAAAGAACCTACACACATTCCGGATCGTCCCAACCAATTCTTGAACACACTTAACCTATGTTTCACCACTAGTCCTTCTCTATAAATACACCACCTTCGCTCCTATCGGTAAATCTGACCACAACCTTATATCTCTTAATTTTAATACTTTCTCTCCAACAGCTCCATCCTGCCCTATGCGGTTTTTTTCTGGCACTTTGATCGGGCCGATTGGGGGGCATTGCGTTGTTTCTACGCTAACTATAATTGGAGTGACTGCTTTGACTCTGAAGACGCTTCAGCTTTTGCCGATAAAGTGGGAGCTGTAATCGTTGATGGGATGAGCAGGTTCATTCATTTCTTCGACTCTTTTTCTCCTCAAAATCCATGGTTCGATCGTGCTTTTTTCTCTGGCCATTCAGGCTAGAGACAGTGATACCGGGTGTGGAAAAATTCTCTTTCTCCTATCACTCTTGCTAATTTCCTATTGAGCTCGGAATCATTGCAGGTACTGATGAGCAAGCGGAACTTTCATTAAACGAAAGTGTGCTGACCTCCTTGGTTCTCCTACTGACAAATCTTTCTGGCCTCTTGCCAAAAACATCTCTAACAACTTCTGTAAATCATCCTTTCCTCCTCTTATTCGCTCTGACTGGTCCTGTTGGGTTAATATCTGAACTGAAAAGGCCACCCTTGGCCTCTATTTTCCCTCTAACTCAACCCTCTGGACGATTCTGTCATTCCTTCCTCCTCTTTCTCCTCTCAGGTGTCCTATGTTTTTGCCCCTGTGATTACATTTGATCGGATGCATGGGCTTTCTTGAAATCTATGAACGTTAGGAAGGCGGGTCCCCGATGGTACCCTCTCTGAGTCTTGATGTAGTGTGCTTCTGAGCAGGCTTTGGCTCTCGTTCAACTATATTCTCTATTCAACTAACACTTTCCTTCAGTGTTAGAGCGCGCATATATCCAACCTATTCCGAAAAAAGGAAACCGCTCTGATCCTTATAACTATCGCCCTATAGCTCTAACTTGTATTCTATCTAAGATCTTTGAAACCCTTCTCAACTCTCACTTAGATCATCTGGAATCTCATTCCTTTCTTTCTGATTGCCAGTACGGCTTTCGGCGCTCGAGATCTACTAGCGATCTCTTCCTATTTAACAAGATTTATGGTTTTCCGCTCTTAAGAACTACGGGGAGACTTGCGTGGTGGCGCTTGACATATCCAAAGCATTTGAACGGGTATGGCACGCGTCACTGCTCTCAAGCTCCCTCTACTTTTGGTTTCCTTCCTTCTCTTTGCTTGTTTATGTCTAGCTCTTCAAATAGCTCAATATCGGCTGTTGTTGATGGGGCAACTTCTTCTTTTCTGTCAATAGTGGTGTTCCTCAGGGTTCTGTATTATCTCCCACTTATTCTTTATTTTCATTAATGATCTTCAAATTCGCACATCTAACTCCCATCCACTCATGCTGATGACCTCGACCCTTCATTCTTCAACTCAGCTTCAACTTTGCTCCTCTTTACTTCCAGAATTGCCTCTCGTCTTAATCTTCCGATTCTATTCGCCGATCTGACAGAATCTCCGATTAAGTGGTCTCACCCTCTGAAATTCACCTTTAAACCCAACTTACAAATCTCCTTCTCCAAAAACAACCCTCTAATCCTCTATCTCTTTTCGGACGGTTCTCCTCGTCTCCAAGCTGACAATGGCAACATTCTTGGCCTTAACATAAACAAAAAGATGTCTTGGAACCCTCACATCACAACGGTTGCTAGGCGGCATCAAAGAAACTGGAGTTCTGTTTAGACTGCGAGACTTCTTTTCCTCTTCTCAGTTACTCCAGCTATACAAGGGTATACAAGGGTCTTATCCGCCCTTTTATGGAGTACTTGCTCATATCTGGGGGGCTCTGATTTCACCCGGCTTTTGGATAGGGTCTAGTCAAAGGCCAAAATGCTTATAAACTGTCCTGTACTTTCTAGTTCACTTGACCCTCTATCTTTGCGGCGCGATGTTGGTGCTTTATCTTTTTTCTATAGGTACCGTAGCGGCGCGTTCGAGGGAACTTTCCACTGCGTACCCCCACCTTTACGACGCTCCTTGTAGCACAAGGGGTGCTGTGTCGGCACATGAGTTTTGTGTTGATATTAGTAACTCCAAGACTAGTTCGCTGCGTGGTGCTTCCCTTCTTTCCGCCACCTCTCTGTTCTGTGGAATTTCTCCATCTCTGTGTTTCCCACCACCCTAATCTCTCACTTTAAAGCCTGCGTCTATGCTCATCTGCGTAATTTGCGTTAGATGAATTTTTGAGGCGTTCAACATCCGCTCCTTGAATAGGGTTCTGCCCGTGAGCGGCGGTGACAACTGTAAAAAAAAATAAATAAATAAAAGGTTCTAATAAGGAATTCATTAAGCTAGCTGAAACCCACAATAATGGTATCTCCGACGGTGTTCCACTTCTTGAATGCATTTAAATAGATAACCGGGAGGGGAGTTTGCTCGGTGACAAAAAAAAAAAAAAAAAAAAAAAAAAGATTCACAAAAGTGGAAGCCCCCTTATCAGCAACCCCTGGCAAAAGAGCACTGATAGTGACGATGGTGGCTTTTCAGCAAATAAACCTACTGGAAGACAGAAGAGGATTTTGGACATGTTGACTTTGATAAGTTCATGGCCGAAATTGCATTGACATCTCATTCACCTTCAAAGGAATTACACCAAGGAACCCCATCGAAAAAACTGAAGAGACAGTCATCAAGGAGCAAAGATAATTCAAATTTGCAATCTGTGAAAGAGGAGATGAGGCTCTACGAAAACATGGAGATGCTGCCTACAGAAGGGAATCCTTTCATGTGGTGGCATGAAAATGGGC
>JABUQX010134383.1:12500-15000 GCA_015478945.1 Trachelipus rathkii | reverse complement strand
AACCCTTGTGTCTGCATTTTGTCTATCTTTTTCGAGAAGTTGATTATGTCTTTCACCAAGTTTATTGCACTGATAATGTCCAAATGGACATTCTGTAACTGTTTTGACAATAGGTTATTCCAAGAAACTTTACTAAACAAATGAGAATTTTATTATAAAATTCAAATTACTGATTGAATTTAACAACGAAGTAGCTTTCTGTGATAATTCACCAGGCCATTCTTTTATTTCTTCCAATGACGCAAGTATTGGCTCAAGAGTCTCTTTAAAAGGGAAAACCGCTTCATGCCGTTCACACCATCTGGTCTCGCACATCTTTTTGATCCTCTTGTTATTTTGGTTACTAGAAACTCTTATTTTATCTTCCAGAAGTTTTGTGCGCTTCGGACTCGATCGAAAAAAAGTGCATATTTCAATGAATCCTAAGACGTTTCGAATTGACTGAATTTTAGAAGAGTCTGAGAGGCATAGATTTAAACAATTGCTACACAATGTGTGTATAGAGTTTAGGATCCTCATTCCGAATAGCAGATTGCACTCCTCGGAATTCGCCTCTCATGGAAGTGGCTCCATCATCCTTGGCCTCTTAAATTTTCAAGTTTTAAACCAAGATAGCCGAGTCTCTCCAAAATTACATTTACCAATGCTTTCCCTGAGATATCATAAACCGGAACAAATGATAAAAAATCCTCTCTTAAAGTAAAAGGAGTATCACCTCCATCACCACCAATCGCGTACCTTACACAAAGTGAAAACTGTTTTGTTTGGGAAATATCCGTTGTTTCATCAGCTAATGCTGAAAAAAAATTGTTTATTATCTTCTCCACTATTTTCCTTTATATAAGCTGACTAAATGACTATGACTTCATTCTATATCATCGGACTCGTATACATTGAATTTTTGACGATAGAAGTAGGTGGTTCTTCTAAAACCTCTCCATTTGCTCGAAACCTAAGAAGGCTTCTAAAATTTCCGTCATTTTCAGCTGAATTGATAATTCAATATGTCCAGGGTCACTTGAGCCCTAATGCAAGACCCGTTGGCTACATAAACGTATAGTTTCAATTATTGGTACAAGTTTTTCTTATTTTTCTTCACATTTTTCTTATTTTGAGTGTCCAATTGTTTGTCTATGCTTTCGATTTTTTCTGAATATGAACTTCAATATTAATCTCTTTGCTATATATATATATATATATATAGTATATATATATATATATACATAGTGAAGTGAAATATATATATATATATATATATATATATATATATATATATATATATATATATATATATATATATATATATATATATATATATATATATATATTTGTAGTTTGTTTTCTGCTGAAAAAATTTCACTGTCGAAAATTTCGGGGGGGGCTGCAGCCCCCTCAGCCCCCCCTGGCTACGCCCCTGATATATATATATATATATATATATATAGAGATTAAAGTTTACTATACACATATATATATATATATATATATATATATATATTATATATATATATATAATATATATATATATATATATATATATATATATATGGGGGAACAGTTTCATACTTCTCATTTTGACAACTTAGAAATTAAGATACTTTTAAGAAAAGTTTATTTAAAGAAAAATGTAGATAAATATGTATTAAATATAAAAATCGTCTTTTCAATTAATAAAAATTTGATTAAAATTAATAATTAATAAATTAAAGTATATGGTTTATATGTTCGATATATAATACATAGATTATCTGATTGAAGTGATTCAATATTTACTGTAAGTAATGTTTAACTCTTTTAAAAGAAGGGAAGGATGTGTTTTTAATTCTTTTAAAAGAAAATGTTATGATACAATATTTATGAAATATGTATTAATGATTATGAGCAAACAATGTAGTTCCATATTAATCATTCTTTTATAGATTGGTATAATTTTTGTAGAAAAATTTGTGATAGAAATATTAAATTCGAGAAAAAAATGACCTGACCTAACCTAACCTAACCCTAAAAGTGGTTTACAAAAAAAAGTCGTTGTGCGTTATATATATATATATATATATATATATATATATATATATATATATATATATATATATATATATATATATATATATATATATATATATATATATATATATATATATATATATATATAATTTAAGGTGCGATTTGTAAACAACAATTGTCGTACAGTTTTTGTCGCTTCGCTGACGTTTATTATTTCTTGGTTAAAAATGCAACTTCACATATATAGCATAGAAGATATATATATATATATATATATATATATATATATATATATATATATATATTAAAAAAAAGAATATATATATATATATATATATATATATATATATATATATATATATATATATATATATATATATATATATATATATATATATATATATATATATATATTTATATATATATTTGGTTACCTAAAATCTTATCATCGATAACCGATATCCGATAACTCGTGATAAAAATATCGCCGATAAGG
>JABUQX010134383.1:2500-7500 GCA_015478945.1 Trachelipus rathkii | reverse complement strand
CCCGGCTCTTGGACAGGGTCGAGTCAAAAGCCAAAAGACTTATAAACTGTTCCTTGTACTTTCCACTTCTCTTGACCCTCTATCTTTGCGGCGCGATGTTGGTGCTTTATTCCTTTTCCATAGGTACCGCAGCGGCAGGTGCTCGAGGGAACTTGTCACTGCGTACCACCACCTTTACGACGCCCTCGTAACATTAGGGAAGTGTCTGCACCGAGTTTTGACACTGGTAACTCCAGGCTAGTTTGCTGCGGTGCTTCCTTCTTTCTTGCCACCTCCTGTTCTGGGGAATTCTCTTCCATCTTCTGTGTTTTTTTCTGCTGAATTTAATCTCCTCACTTCAAAGCTTATGGTCCAGCTCATCTGCGTAATTTTGTTGGGTGTGAACTTCTGAGGCGTTCAACACCCCTCTTGAATAATAGAGCTTCTGCTCCGTGAGTGGTGATTAACTGTATTATATATATAGAGTATATATATATATATATATATATAGTATATATATATATATATATATATATATATTTATATATATATATATATATATATATATATATATATATATATATTTTTTTTTTTTTTTTTTTTTTTTTTTTTTTTTTTTTTTTTCTTTTTTTTTTTTTTTTTTTAATCCGCGTTCTAGCTACCTAGGGCCGCCCTCATATTCTGCCGCCCTAGGCATTTGCCTAGTTTGCCTAGCGGTTAAGAGGAAGCCTTACTGTGCAGTAGCTAAAAAGTAAAAAGATATAAAGAATTGAAATAACGTCTCGCTAATATTTAGTTTATTTACCCTAGCATATTCTGACATAATATGGTAGCAGTATATATAGTATATATATATATATAGTGATATATAAAGAAAAAGTATATATATATATATATATATATATATATAGTAGTTATATATATATATATATATATATATATATATATATATATATATATATATATATATATATATATATATATAACAAAAGTATCGCGATACCCATTATTGATAAAAGATTTTATCGGATAGCAGATAACACTCGAAACCGTTATCGCGATAAATTATCGCCATATAGTTATCGGTAGTTTGGAACAAAAATTATCGCGATACCGATTATCGGTAAAAGATTTTATCGGATAGCAGATAACCCGAAACCGTTATCGCGATAAATTATCGCGATCCTTTATATTTCTCTCTTTTGTTTTTTATATATATATATATATATATATATATATATATATATATATATATATATATATATATATATATATATATATATATATATATATATATATATATATATATATATATATATATATATATATATATATATATATATATATATATATATATATATAGAGTGTATTATTAATATTGCGAAAAAATTCAGTATGATATTCCTTGCATAAATATAAGATATGTGTCAATAAACATTTCACCGAAAACGCCTCGTTTTCAAGATACAAGGTGATGAAACCTATTTAAACATTAAGTTACAATAAACAGTAAACTAAATTTGGAAAGGTAATTAACAAATTCATTCAATTTATTTAATTATAAGAATACATACATTACTGCACAGAAGAAAATATACAACAGAAATAGTACGAAGCAATGGTGCACTAAGGTTATAACAAATGTTGAAAATGAGCACCCCCAGTGGCAATACAGGCCTCTATTCTGCGACGCATTGATTGGCGGACACGTTCAAATATACCGTGTGTGTGCCGAATTGTGTCACAAGATGCGATTATGCGAGCCCTTAATTTTTCGGGACTTTCAACTGTTGCTGTATAAACCAAATGTTTCAGGTGACCCCACAAGAAGAAATCCAATGTATTTAGGTCTGGAGACCGCGGAGGCCAAGGTTCTGTACCTCCTCGACCTATCCAACAGCGTGGATATACAGTGTTCAAATAGTTACGAGCAACTAAACTGAAATGAGCTGGAGCGCCGTCGTGCATGAATACATTTTCGATCTTAATTGTAATGGGACGTCTTCCAGTAGTGTAGGCAAGTCATGTTCAAGAAATTAGCGATAAACGTCTCCAGTAAGTCTTCCTGGTAAAAAAAAATGGACCTATCAAATGGTCGCCAACAATTCCGACCCATACATTCAATGAAAACTGGTGTTGATGGCGGCTTTCAACTATTGCATGTGGGTTCTCATCAGCCCATATGTGATTGTTGTGGAAGTTCGATATGGCGTCTCTGGAAAAATTTGCCTCATCGGTGAACAATATATCTGCTAAATGGTGAGGATTGTCTGCAATTTTCTGTTGCATCCATCGACACAAAGCTACTCTTGCAGGAAAATCTGTTGGTACAAGTGCCTGCACTCGTTGGATGTGATAAGGGTACAGAAGTTGATTTTTCAATACCCTGAAAACTGTCGAATGACACATGTAGTGTTGCAGCAATCTTTCTGGTATTTGTTGTAGGACTGTCCTCAAGTTCTTGGAGAACCTGTTCTTCGACATCTGGAGTTGATACTGTGTGAGGTCGCCCGTTTCCATTAGTAAGTTTTTTAAAACTTCCTGTTTCTCTAAGACGTTGATGGAGACGTGCAAACATAGTATGATGAGGGATGACACGATTAGGGTACATTTCTTCATAGAGACGCATGGCTGCTAATGAATTACCGTTCGTATGACCGTAAACAAAATGCATATCGCACATTTCACTATTTGTGCAATTCATTTTGAAAATATGAGCAACACTTGAACACAGAACTTGACGCGACACGGACTAGTATATGTATAAATGAAGCGAGATACGGAACTAGTAAATAACAGGTAGGTAAACTTTCCTACGGTATATTTGTGCTTATTATTAAAGGTTGAGATGTGGCACGGGACGGGCAATGGAATATATCAGATATGTTCCACTTAAATTTCATCACCTTGTATCTTGGAAACGAGACGTTTTCGGTGAAATGTTTATTGACACATATTATCTTATATTTATGCAAGGAATATCATACTAAATTTTTTCGCAATATTAACGATACACCCTGTATATATATATATATATATATATATATATTAATATTTATACAAAAAATATATATATATATATATATATATATATATATATATATATATATATATATATATATATATATATATATATATATATATATATATATTAAAAGGTGGGCATTAAAGCGTTAATCCATTAATTAACTCGTTAATAATTTCGTTAATTTCTAAAAGAAGTAACGGACTATTAACGAGTTACATTTGTGAATTAACGTTAACGAGTTAAAATTTTCCCCTACATCCGTTAACCATTACCTTAATTTACGAGTTTATAAAATATTTCCTTAGATTTTAAATTGTATTAGATTCGATTTCGATTACGGATACTTTTTTTCCAAAATTTCCTAAATGACAAATGGCTCAAAATGTGTTTATTCTTACACGGTTATTATCCTGTTTAGTAATGTTTAACATGTTTTTCTTATGCTGTATTCTCATTTCTTATTGGTTCGCTGAAGAAAAAAAGATAGTGACTGTTGCCTGTTCAATGAGTCATTAACTTCTTTCGTTCGTTACTTGAACTTGTTTCTTTTGTGACTAGTGAAAAATATAAGTAGGCCTAATAAGCGTTGTAATTTATGAAAAATATACATTTGTATTAAAACTGTTAGTATATATATATATATATATATATATATATATATATATATATATATATAAATATATATAAGATATATATATATTTTTTTATTATATATATATATATATATATATATATATATATATATATATATATATATATATATATATATATATATATATATATATATAGGTGCATACGTAGGAGAAAACAAGAGGTAAATGAGCAGTTTGGAAGGAGGATGAATGGGGACATACAAGGGAATAGGAAGCTCTTCTGGAAGGAAGCGCGAAAGGTTAAGAATGAGAATAAGGGGAATCTGCTTAGAATAATGAATAGGGATGGTGCTTTTGTAACTGATGAAATGGATGTGAGGGGAGTGTGGAAAGAACACTTCGAAAATCTGCACAATATTAACAGTAATGATGAGGTGATAGTGAATGTGTGTGGGTTTGATGGTGCAAGAAGGAATAGGTATTTTGGAGATGAGGTCATTAGTAAGGAGGAGGTAATGGGTAGAGTGAGAAAAGTTGAAGAATGGTAAATCTGCAGGTATAGATGAAATTACTGGTGAAATGATCAAGAGCGGAGGCGAGATGGTGATTGATTGGATTTGGAAGTTGTGTAATAAAGCGTTTATGGAGGGTATAGTTCCAAGGGATTGGAGGAGAGCGGTAATAGTACCCTTATATAAGGGTAAGGGAGAAAAGGGGAACTGTAGAAATTATAGGGGAATAAGTTTATTGAGTGTTGTAGGGAAGGTATATGCTGGTATTTTGGTCGAAAGTGTGCGTCGAGTGACTGAAGGACTGATTGGTGAAGAACAAGGTGCGTTTAGGAGTGGTAGAGGATGTGTGGATCAAATATTTACATTGAAACAAATGATTGAGAAAATGAGGGAGAAGAAGAATAAATTGTATTTAGGTTTTATGGATTTGCAACAGGCGTATGATAGAGTTAATAGGGAAGCTTATGGCAGTTAGTGATATATGGTGTTGGTGTTATGCTTCTGAATGATTCAAAGTATGTATGACGATAGTGAAGCGTGAGTAAGAATAAATGGTGTCAATGGTGATTGGTTTAGGATTAATAGCGGAGTAAGACAGGGTTGTGTTATGTCTCCTTGGTTATTCAATTTGTATATGGATGGGGTTATGAAAGAATTCGAGGTGGGGGTGGCAGGAAATGGTGTTAGAATGATGGAGAATGGAGATGAGTGGAGGGTGCCCTACCTATTATATGCGGATGATTTGGTTTTGTGTGGGAATCTGAAGAGAGTTTGAGAGATTGGTAGAGAGATTTGGCAGGGTATGTAAAAGGAGGGGTTTGAAAGTAAACGTAGATAAGAGTAAGGTTATGGTTGTGAGTGAGGACAGTCCTCAGTGTGAAGTTATGT
>JABUQX010134382.1:12500-20229 GCA_015478945.1 Trachelipus rathkii | reverse complement strand
CTTGAGGCCACCTTAAAGTTGGTAAAGGATATATATATATAGTATAAAATATATATATATTATATATAATATATATATATATATATATATATATATATATAATATATATATATATAATATATATATATATATATATATATATATATATATATTATATATATAATATAAAAGTTTATAACAAAAAAAATTTTTTTTAGCCTGTATTAGAAATCAATGAACTTTTTAAAAATGACAATAATGACAGAAAATGACAATTATTTCGTTCAATTCATAAAAAATATTCCGTACCAATGACAATGAAAATTCTGAAACTTAAGTACATTCATCACAATCAAAATGTATTAGTTGCAATAAGCTTCAGATTCAAATATTTATCTGTTTTGCATTTCTGGTACAGTTCTTCCATTAATTTCACCCTCGTTTCGGCACAAATATTCGTCTGGGGTATATCTACAATGGATCTGTCAACATTCCAGTGAGTTTCAAAGCACTTCATAGCTGCAGAGCAATTTAATTCGGAAATTCCATCCATCAATTTCTGGTGAATCTGTGCGTTAAACATTTGGTTAGAAAACCAGGCTTCTTGCCATGTATTTGAGATGAAAGCGCACAGTGTTTCCAGTGAAATTCTCCATTTAGGAAGGAGGAAGTACGAAATAATAGCATATAAAGCACGTGAATTCCATCTGGCATTGTGAAGAGACGGTAATTTTCTCCAATTTATTACGGGGTACGCACTAGTTTTTTTAAGGAAACTGAATGGCTCTACATTACTATACAGAAATCCTAAATCATCTCGCCACCTGAGATTTTGAATAGCTTATCATTCACTCTCTGGGCTTGTAGGAACTGCTGCCGAGATATCGTATATGTTTATCACTTCGTCACGGAATTCATAGTTGAGAGTTGGTTTGGTAGAAGAATTTGGATTAAAGAAGTTTAACACATGCTTTAAGATTCTATCAAGAATATGAGCTGGCAGCCAATGTACTGTGGGCTGACCAAATCCTCATGTGAATTTCAGTTTTTAATTTTTTAACAATTGATTGCACTCGTCCAGTATTTATTGCTGTTGTGTCAAATACGATTATTTTGAAGTTCTTCCATGCATCAAATTGATTCACCAAACTTTGCATTAAAAATATACTGTGATAATCAACATTCACATTTTACTATACCTAATTTCAATCCTCTAAGATTACCACTTGATACTCATGGTTTGCAATTCGCTTACCGTCAAAACGAAGGCAGAAATATTTCTCATCTTGCAAAATAGATTTTATTTTACGTTTCGCATCTTCACTACTTCTTATAACAGCTCGCCAAACACCTGACTGTGATAGTGTTGGAACACTGATTCCATCTTCGGCCAGACTGGAGCAGTAGCTTTATTACTTGAAAGAGATTTTTGTCACCAACTTAGCTGCATGTGATGCTAAACGTTTGAAACGTTTTCCTTTGTAATAAGTCATTTAATAAATAATAATTTAAATAATCATTAATAAATAATCATGAGCGATTTTATAAGGATTTACTTTTTTATTTGCTACAGGATACAGCACCGTACATACAGATCTCGTGACACACACTGATACTGAAACGCATTGGTGCGGGACAGTTGTTTTTTATGGCCCACCTGCAATAATGTTTTAGTAATCAGATCACAAAAGTTCATGATTTCTGACATCAGGAAATTCAAAATTTTGCAAATTTTTTTTAGTAATAACTCTTATTTTATAGATAAAAATAGATAATATATTTATAAAATTTTATAAATATATATATTATATATATATATATATATATATATATATATATATATATATATATAATATATTAATATATACAATATTATATTTTACTTTTGTATATATATATAATATATATATATATATATATATAACCAAAATATCCAAATTAAATGAATTTATTTCTATTTGCCAAATTATTTTTGTACATATCTAAGACTAATACGTGCTACATATTCGTACATTGTTTTTAAATTTCAGGATGGAATTAAATAAACCTAGGCTTGTGTCCTCTAATTGCGAATTGCGGAATTTGCGATTCCGGCAATTCGCAATGGGATGATTTAGGCATTCCGCTAACTCCAATTCCGCAACATTTTTCAAATTATCGCAATCGCAATTCAGCAATTTTTTTTGGTAGTCCGCAATTGCGGAATTGAGAAATTGCGGACTTAAATAGCGGAACGCCCACTCTGATATATATATATATATATATATATTATATATATATATATATATATATATAATAATATATATATATATATAATATATATATAATATATATAATATTATAATATATACTATATATATATATATATATATATATATTATAATATATATATATATATATATATATATATATATATATATAATATATATTAATATATATATTATATCATCCCACTTCTTTCCCCAAGACTGGCGGTAAGGTGCGTAACATGCACCGGAAAACAGAAAAGTAGAAGAATATGAAGCAAGTCGAAAAGATAAGCCCAGCCTTACGCCCCTTTATACATTTAGTGAGAACTCGTCGCAGTCAGAAATTCTCCCTACCGAGTTCCGGGACCGCGATGGACCCTCACTATGGCATCTCGTCGGTATGGGGTTCATCCCTTGGCCTAGGTGAGCCACAACCATACCCCCTCACAAAACCCTGCCATTCACTCCTATTATGCACCTTTCTTCTCGCCTTTGCCAAGCTCACATTTCTCTCCTCCAGGCCTTCCTTCGCTGACTCAATCCATTTTTTCTTCGGTCCCAGAGCCTGCCGAATTCCCAGTACAATCACCACTATACATCCGCTTGACCAACCGACTATCATCAATCCTTTTCACATGACCAAACCATCTCAACGTACTTTCGTAAATTCTCTCATTACCCCTTTCTTCACACCACACAACTCTCTAATACGTTCATTCTTCATTTTATCAATTCTTCTCACACCTTACATACCCCTATGATTGTCCATCTGAACATATTGTCCTTTAGATCTATACCTCTTATTCCAGACCATAGTCTCACTACTACACATTAACACAAGTAACAACATACCCTCATATAAGACCCTAGCGCGCTTAAGACTTAGCCCCTTAACATCCAACAACGATTTAATTGCACCAGTCACCTTCTTGCCATTCACAACTTTCCTTCTACACTCTGCATTATCCGTTCCCTTATCATCTAACATATATCCTAAATATTTAAACTCAAGACAATTGTTACAGCTGCTCACCATCTAACATAACTTCACACCGAGGACTATCCTCACTCACAACCATAACCTTACTCTTATACACGCTTACTCTCAAATCCCTCCTTTTACACACCCTGCCAAATCTCTCTATCAATCCTCTCAAGCGCTCTTCAGATTCGCCGAACAAAACCAAATCATCCGAGTACGATAGGTATTGCACCCTCCACTCTCTTCCATTCTCCATCATTCTAACACCATCGCCTGCCACTCCCACCTCTAATTCTTTCATAACCCCATCCATATACAAATTGAATAACCAAGGAGACATAACGCATCCATGCCTCACTCCGCTATTAATATTAAACTAATCACTTTCGACTCCATTTACCCCTACACACGCTTTACTTTTGATCTCATTCAGAAGCCTTCCACAAACACCATATATCACTAACACCTGCCATAGAGCTTCCCTATTAATCCTATCATACGACTGTTGCAAATCCATAAAACCTACGTAATTTTTATTCTTCTTCTTCCTCATTTTCTCAATTATTTCTTTCAATGTAAAGATATGATCCACACATCCTATACAACTTCTAAACGCACCTTGTTCTTCACCAATCAGTACAGTCACTCGACCAAAATACCAGCATATATCTTCCATAGAACACTCATTAAACTAATTCCCTTATAATTCCTACAGATTTTATATATATATATAATATATATATATATATTATTATTTATATATTATTATAATCATAAAAACATATAAAAATTTTATATATATGTATAAATATATATATAATATATATATATATATATATATATATATATATTAAGGTCTTAAACAAAGAACATATAATGGAAGGTAAAGAATTACTGCATTCTCCGGGATTGAACACCGCGTGTCCGGGATTGAACATCGCGTGTTGCGAATGAGGACAATAAACCCGATGCTTTACCACAGAGCTATCTCCCAACCCAAAAAAGTTGGGTTTCAAGAACAGTTTTAAAAAAAGGCAACCCGAGCCCCCTTCAGGGCGAACTCGAACCAGGATGTCCAGCCTGTCCTATCGCCCTCGTTCTTATAATTGTAGATGTTAAATATTGCATAATCGCTATTTATTTATGTAAAGTCTTAAACAAAGAGCATATAATGGGAAGGTAAAAAATTACTGCCTTCTCCGAGATTGAACCACCGCGTGTTGCGAATGAGGACCATATACCCGATGCTTTACCACTGAGCTTATCCCCAACCAACCCAAATATATTATAATATATATATATAATATATTAATATATATATATATAATATATATATATTATATATATATATATAATATATATATATATATTATATATAATAGTATATATATATATATAATATATATATATATATATACACACACACACACACACAAAGACTGATCTCTATAATATTAATTGACCCTATTTAAGAGATTCATTCTCGAAAATGATGTTAGTTATGGGAATGATGACGTCAAGAGGAAAGACGAACTGAGTTTCCGAATCTTTGAAAACAACCATGCTTTCTCTTTCCCCATTTAAATATAAGATATTTTTTGGAATAGCGAAACTCTGCTTTGTTTATTGCTTTATTAATTATTTCTAATGCCTAATTTGCAGTAACAAATTAGGTTAATTCACTGTTGTTAAAGGTTAAATGTTCAATCTTTAAAGATGATTTATTATTTTAAACGATTCCAATTAATTTACAAATTTTGAGCCAACGACAGTGCCACTATGCTATCGCTTTGGCCTCTCAACTCTTAATGTCCTCTCCTTCCAATAGGGCTCAGTGACAGCTTTTGGGAGAAAGAGTCTCATTGGTTACTTTAATAATATAAAAAAGAATGAAGCAGTTATGTGGCATTTTATAACATGAATTGAGTTTCATAAAGTCGATTTTGTGTACTCTTTATTGTCTTAAATGAGATTTTTTCATTTTCATAATTATTTTATCTTGTAGTTAAGTTATTTTTTCATTAGATATTTATTGAGCTAAATAAAAACTAAAACAATACCATAGAGTAAATGCACAGCAGGCTGGCGTGTATGCATGGCAAACTGCTTGCTTCAAATGCGCGCTGCGCGCGAGCGGTGCCGTGTAACAACTTACTCGCGCTGCAACTCTGGATGCAAAAGAATGGGCTGATTTGAAATGAGTGAAAGAATGAAGAATTGAGTCATCGGCATAAGAGTGAAAAAAGTTAGAAGTGCAGCTAAGAAGATCATTGATGAAAAGTAGGAACAAAGTTGGAGATAGAACCTAACCTTGAGGAACACCGCAATTAATATGAAGGGAGAAAAAGGTCGCTCCATCAACAAGAGCCTAAATGGAACAATCTGAAAGAAAACTAGACATGAATAAGCAGGGAGAATGAGGAAATCCAAAGGAAGGTAGTTTAGAGAGTAGCTACGCGTGTCATACCCGGTCGAAAGCCTTAGGTATGTCAAATGCCACCACACAAAAGACTACCCGTAGTCCCTAAGGGCAGAAGATCATAGATCAGTGAGATAGGAAAGTATGTGACCAGTTGAACTTCAGCGTCGAAAGCCATACTAATGATCTGAAAGAAGGGAATGAGATTCCAGATGATCCAAGAAATGAGAGTTTAGGAGAGTTTCAAAGATTTTAAACAGAACACAATAATGCAATGATTCCAAGAAAGATCACCAGAAAAAGGAATACCAAGAAAATTAAGAACAAAAGGTTTGTGTTGTGTGTTCTCGAAAATGATGTTTGTTATGGAAATGATGACGTCAAGAGGATAGACGAACTGAGTTTTCGAATTTTTGAAAACAACCATGCTTTCTCTTCCCTATTTAAAAATTCGAAATAGATCAGAGGTTAGTTGCTCTAAAGACACCATCCTAATCTACGTTATCTGCTGTTTGTTGACCTTTCAAAATGAAATGAGTAATAAAGTGTTGAATCGTCGACATAGGGAGTGGATAGAGATTATGTGGTGATAGAGGGAGGTTCATTATATTATATATATATATATAATATATATTATATATATATATATGGAAATAGATTTTTATATATATATATATATATATATATATATATATATATATATATATATATATATATATATATAGAGAGAGAGAGAGAGAGAGAGAGAGAGAGAGAATGTTCTTATTTAAGTGAATGTGTTTTTGTTAAATAAATTTTTAATTGAATGGTCTGGAGCGGGGGAAAAATGTGAGTCAGAGAGGGTGATTTTTTTTTAACCAGAAAAAACCAGACTGACTTTTAAAGATTAACAACAGTCCATAAAATGATGTCTGGTGCGCTGATGATAATTACATTTAAAAATAACAGGGTCATTATTAACTAATTAACTAATTATTATTATTATTATTATTATTATTATTATTATTATTATTATTATTATTATTATTATTATTATTATTATTATTATTATTATTATTATTATTATTATTAGTAGTAGTAGTAGTAGTAGTAGAGTAGTAGTAGTAGTAGTAGTAGTAGTAGTAGTAGTAGTAGTAGTAGTAGTTCTCTTCCTTTATTTGCTTGTGTCCTTGTTAAATTCATATTAGTTATTTTAGTTTGTATATATTTTTCTTTACTAGTTCGCTATTATATGACATTAATATTAAATTTCAATGGTATCATTGATTTCAAAAATGTTAAACATTAAAAGCTTAAATAGTAAAAAGGGTGAGATAGTAGGGGGAGACCCAGTACCTAGTTTGCATGCATTTGGAGAGCCAGCGCTTATATGAGAGTAATCATTTAATTTTTAACACCCCCCCCCTTTCCTTTTTCCCTCCTCTTGTTTCTTTCTCTTTCCCTCCTCTTGTTTCTTTCTTTTTTCCTCCTCTGGTTTCTTTTTTCCCACCTCTTGTTTCTTTCTCTTTCCCTCCTCTTGTTTCTTATTTCCCTCCTTTTGTTTCTTTCTTTTTCCCTCCTCTTGTTTCTTCTTTCCCTCCTCTTGTTTCTTCTTTCCCTCCTCTTGTTTCTTCTTTCCCTTCTCTTGTTTCTTCTTTCCCTCCTCTTGTTTCTTATTTCCCTCCTCTTGTTTCTTCTGACGGCACCACTGCTGTCTTACCTTTAACTCCTCACTCAAACTTTTACCTTTAATTTCATATTTGACGATTCAGATGTTATTCCTCTTCCTCCACCTCCACCTCCACCTCCCTCAAACTCATTTAAGTCAAACAATTATTTCTCTTAAAGATGTTATTTTTGTTCTACCCGAGCTTAGCAATTAGAAGACGTATACTCCTAACTGTATCCTCAATGTAGTATTGTAAGCTTATTCTTCTGAGTTTGCACCCAACTTGGTAAACTATTTCGTCTCGGTCTATCGACTTCAACTTTTATTTACTGCTGGAAGCGTGCGATCATTCAATATCTACCAAAGAAGTGGGAACCCCCTCCCCCCCCCCTCAAATTTCTAACTACTGTCCTAACGTTTTAATCTCTGTTCTTCCTCCTGAAGATTTCAAA
>JABUQX010134382.1:0-2500 GCA_015478945.1 Trachelipus rathkii | reverse complement strand
AACAAGAAAAATTCGTGCATCGCGCATAGTGCTAAAGTCTGTCGAGCACTTTTTGAGGGTCTGAAAAGTCTCGCAGTAGCACTCCCTTTATCTAGAGTCGCCCAGTAGCACTACCCCCAAATGAGTCGCTCGCCCAGGTTTTCAGTCTTTTTTTTATTTGAAGCCCCTCCTTGAATAGGTATAGGGCCTTGCCCGTGAGTAGTGGCTATTAAATAATATATATATATATATATATATATATATATATATATATATATATATATATATATATATATATATATATATATATATATATATATATATATATATATATATATATAACAAATTCCATATATATATATATATATATATATAGGTCAGCGTTTCCATTGTCCGTCATATGTATCTTAAAAACTATTAATGCTACAGTAAAACGGAATACATTGCTGAATGCTGGTCCAATTTTAGTGCTGAATGGAAATGTATAAAAAAAAAAATCTCAAAAACTACAATAGCTACAGCGAAAAAGGAATACATTTTTGGAATCCTGGTAAAAATTTCACATAGGAAAATGTAAAAAAAATGAAAAAAAAAAAATTATTGTTAATAAAATAATTATAGTAATATGATTAGAAGGCCTATTTAGAGACCTTTTATTGGTTTCTCGTTAAAATAAAATAGACTTTCTATTAAATTTTGCTTTTTTAACTAATACACCAAGGGTATACCGCACCGATGGCGGAGTCGGGGTCTCTCGGCTTCCGGGGAACTACGGTAGGACTATTTCCCCCTCCGGGGAGGGTCTCGGGAACCCCCTTTGGTATTTGGTGTCGCGGGGGTTCCTCGCCCCTCTAAGGGGTATGGAAAACGTCCCCCTGTGTTCCCCGTCGGCTCAAGCATCCCGTGTAATACCTTTACAAATATATATATATATATACTATGTCCCCTGCTCCTAAAAAAATTACTTATTTATTTTATTTATTTATTTATTTTATTTTTTACATTTCCTATCTAAAATTTTACTAGGATTCAAAATGTAGTCCTTTTCGCTGTAGCTATTGTAGTTTTGAGATATATCATTTTTTATTTATTTTTTTTACATTTCCAGCACTAAAATTGGACCAGCATTCCAGCAATGTATTCCGTTTTACTGTAGCATTAATAGTTTTTAGATACATATGACGGACAATGGAATCTGCTATTATATATATATATATATATATATATATATAATATATATATATATATATATATGTAATATGTAATATAATATAATATAATAAATATATATATATATATATATATATATATATATATATATATATATATATATTATATATATATGTAATATATATAAAATATATATATATATATATATATATATATATATATATATATATATATATATATATATATATATATATATATATATATATATATATATATATATAACTATATATATAACTATATATATATACTATATATATATATATATATATAACCTTACAAATATAATTGGCCTGATTTGGATTTATGATTCCTGTAAACACGGGTATGTTAAGCAGTAAACTGTAAAATCTATCATGTAAAATATGTTTTCTTTATATAATGTCAATATTGAAATATTGTGAGAATTATATATATATATATATATATATATATATATATATATATATATATATAATATATATATATATATATATAGATATATATATAATAACTATATATATATATATATATATATATATATATATATATATATATATATATATATATATATAATATAATAACATAATAATATATATATATATATATATATATATATATATATATATATATATATATATATAGGTAAGAGTGTCTAAAGCTGACATCATGTAACTCGAGAACGGCAGCCCCTAAAGTAAAACAAATTACATATTCGGAATCAGCGGAAAATTCTAAGGAGGGGTTTTTAATATTTTTATTTTTTTTTATTTTTTTTTTTTTTTCGTTTATCGGAAAATTTTAGAAATTTCTTTTTTTTATATTCCAATTTAGGGTTTAAATCCGACGGGGACAGAGGGGACAGAAGTCCCGGAGTGCGTCCACCGGAGAGCCGAGACCGGCTCATGCCATCTTTGCGGTTTACCCAATGGTATTCTTTAGTTAAAAAAAAAAAAAAAAAAATTATTATCCACAATATGCCATTAGTTTAAGTACAAAAAAAATTTTTACCTCTTAACATACGTTTCCAAATTTAAATTCTTCTTCTAAATTAATTTTTAATCTCTTCTAAAAAGTCTATAAATCGATTTTCTTTTGGAATATTTTTTTTCCAAATATTTTGAAATATAAAAAAATCAAATAATAATGAAATAACAATCTAAATATATAAAAATACTATAGTATTGAAGATATGTTGCTTCACATTTATTCGTTTTTCAGTCGTAGGCTGAGCATTGCCTGGCTACTTAATTTAAATGATAAAAATATCGTCAATTGCTTTGAGAAAATTATGGCTCGTTGTTATATTTCCGAC
>JABUQX010134381.1:7500-23612 GCA_015478945.1 Trachelipus rathkii | reverse complement strand
ATGCGATAGAGAGGAAAGAGATTAAGGAAGGAAGTGAGGAGAATTAAGATTGAGAAGTTAAGTGAACAAGGTTATAAGGAAAATAAGTGAGAGCACATGGAAATAAATCAGTCGAATGTGAACAAGATGAAACTGAACAAATCTGTAGGCAAATAAAGGAAGTCTTTTCAAGTAGTGCAAGAAAAGTATGTTGGTGTGCTAAAATAGGACGTAAGAATGTTAATAGTAGTGAGTGGTGGAATGAGGAGGTGATTAAAGTAAAAAAAGTGAAGCGGTTGAATGTCCTAAAAAAAAGGCCAATAATAAGGTTTCAAAAGAAAGCTGTATGGAAATTTAGAGGAGGAAAAACGGAAGACTAAAAGTTGCATACTTAGAGGGAAAAAATGGTAAATGAACAGAGATTAACTTAGAACGAAAAAAGAGAGGTAAAGGAACAGTTTGGAAGAAGCATAAATGAGGACTTACAAGGAAATAGAGAGCTCCTCTGGAAGGAAATACGAAAAGTTAAGAAAGAGAGTAAGGGAATCTTTATAGAATTATGAATGGTGATAGTACTTTCGTGACTGATGAAATGAATGTGAGGAGAGTGTGGAAGGAACACTTCTAAAATCTGCATAACATTGGCAGTAATGAAGATGTGTGAGTTTGTTGGTGCGCAAGAAGAAATAGGTATTTTGCGGTAAGGTAAGGAGGAGGTAATAGGTAGAGTGAGAAATTTGAAGAATGGTAAATAAAAGGTATAGATGGAATTACTGATCAAGAAAGTAGGCTAGATTGTGATTGACTCGATATGAAAGTAGTATAACAAAGCATTTGTGGAGGGTATAGTTCCAGAGAATTGGTGGAAAGCAATAATAGTACCCTTACATAGGGGTAAGGGAGCTAAAGGGAACTGTAGGAACTATAGTGGTATTAGTTTATTGAATGTTGTAGGGAACATATATGAGGGTATTTTGGTTGAAAGAGAGTCGGGTGACTGAGGGACTGACTGGTGAAGAACAAGGTATATTTAGAAGTGGCAGAGGATGTGCAGATCAAATTTTCACATTGAAACAAATGATTAAGAAAATGAAGGAGAAGAAGAATAAATTGTATTTAGGTTTTATGAACTTGCAAAAGGCCTATGACAGAAATAATAGAGAAACTCTGTGAGAGGTGTTAGTGATATATAGTATTGGTAGTATGCTGCTGAATGGGATCAAAAGTATTTATTGGTAGTATGCTGTTGAATGGGATCAAAAGTATTTATGTCTATGATGAAAACGTGTGTAAGAATAAATGGAGTGAAAAATGAATGGTTTAATATTTATAGCGGAGTGAGGTAGGTAGGTGTTTTGCTTCTGTGTTTACTTAATTTGTATATGGATGGAATGATAAAATAATTGGAGGAAGCGGTGGTAGGAGAAAGTGTTAGACTAATGGAGAATGGAAGAGAGTGAAGGTGCCCTGTTTATTGTGCGCTGATGATTTTTTTTTGTTTGGCGTATCTGAAGAAAGTTTGAAAAGGTTGGTAGAAAGGTTTGGCAGAGTGTGTAAAACGATGGACTTGAAAGTAAATGTAGATAAGAGTAAGGTGATGTGGGTGAGGAGAGTCCGCCGTGTGAAGTCGTGTTGGATTGTGATTAATTAAAATAAGTATCTGAGTTAAAATATTTAGGCTATATGTTGTTGGATGAAAAGGAAACGAATGATGCAGAGTGTAGTAGGAAGGTTAGGAAGGTGACTTGTGCAATTAAATCTTTGGTGAATGCAAAGAGACTAAGTCTTGGAAGGGTGAGCTAGGGGGGGGGGTTTTCCTGTTCTTTTTTGGGGGAAAGATTTGTGTTTTTACTAATGGTTTTTTTTTTTGATTTTTGTTACTATGGTGTGGAAATAAAATGTATATATATTTAGGGTTTAAAGGTGCAATCGGTTCAGATGGATAATCTTAGAGTCGTGTTAGGTGTGAGAAGAATTGATAAAATGAGGAATGAACGTGTTAAGGAATTGTGTGGTGTGAAGAAAGGCGTAAATGAGAAAATAAACGAGGTGTACTAAGATGATTTGATCATATGGAAAGGATGGATGATAGTCGGTTGGTTAAGCGGATGTACATTGGTGAGTGCGCTGGGAATCGACCGACTAGGAGACCAAAGAAAAAGTGGATTGAGTCAGTAAAGGAGTGACTGAGGAAAAAGAATGAGAGTTTGACAGAGGTGAGAAGAAAGATTAGTTAATGACGGGGTTTTGTAAGGGGGTTTTGCTGTGGGCCGTCACATCCTTAACGAATCTAAACCACAGACCCTAAACGTAAACGCTATGCTCACTCCTACATGTATTCAATCTGTAAAGTCTAGATCAATATTACTATTGCTATTTACCCAGTAACCCATTTCCCTATATACTTCCACAAGTTTAATCGTCATATGTATCAGGTCATGCCGGCTTTTCATTCCAATAGGTCAGTGATTCCCAACCTTTTGTAATTCACGGCACCCTATTTAAGGCTGTGGAATTTTTGAACACTTTTTATCATAATTATAATAAATAATTAATAATAATAATAATAATAATAATAATAATAATAATAATAATAATAATAATAATAATAATAATAATAATAATAATAATAATAATAATAAAATAAATAAATAATAATATGTAATAATATAATAATATTAAAATAATAAAATAATTAATATAATATAATAATAATAATAATAATAATAATAATAATAAATAATATAATAATAATAATAATAATTAATAATAAATAATAATATAATAATAATAAAAATAATAATAATAATAATATTAATAATAATTAATAATAATAATAGATTAATAAGTAATAATAATAATAATAATAATAATAATATAATAATAATAATATAATATATAAATAATCAATAATAATAATAATAATAATAATAATAAATTTAAATTTAAAATATATATAAAACATACCTGTTAAATTTGAAACCTGTTAAAATTGCGGTTTAGAATCGATTAATGGGAAATTTGTGTTTTATGGCTTTGAGCACAAATATTGTATGTTAGGTCTGTGTTTGAAAGGCAACAAGCATATTTTCCTCAAGATTCGACAATCTATTTCTTGTTTGCATTTTTATTGTGACCATTGCAGAGAGTAGCTTGTTCACCAAAAGTATAGATGAGGGTGGAAAATTGGCAAAAGGAAATTTGTGTTCTTTTTCTACGTAGGTTAGGATACTCCTTTTGTGTGCTAAGCCAAAAAATCAGCCACTGATAAGTCAGTCTTCTCAGTTTTAATTTCAGGAAAGAATCAGCGCCGAGGTCATTAATTCGGCACTTTCGGTAGCTGTGGAAACTTAGTTCTTCAGCAATATTGCCTTGGTGAAATCTGGAAACAATTCACTCAAGAAATTCTTAACGGAAAGAGAAGGAAAGTACTTATCTACTGCATCTTGCAATTTTGATAAATGATCAAGAATGAGATCTTTTGGCTTTTCCTCGCCATTACATTTCGAAAATTTTAAAAAGGATGGAAAATTTGAAAAATCTCTTTTCTCAATTGCAAACTTTCAAGAAGCTACCTTTCTCATGAAACCTTTCATTTCATTGTTTGAAGAAACTGTTGTTTCTTGTCTTCCCTGTAATGAAGTATTTAATACATTTAGTATTAATTTATAATCTGACAGATATGACAGCTGTAAACACCAATCATCATTTTGCAGCAACCTAGGAAAAATGCATCATGTTTCTCTTTCTCAAAAAAGACTTTTATAGTTCTTCTTTGAGTGTAAGAAAGCGGGTCAGTATTCTACCACGAGATAATAATGAAATATATGGTGCATCCATTTCACAACATTTTTTCAAAGAGTCTTTACTTCAAAGGCCGCGATTTAATGTAATTTATCATCTTCACAACCTGATTTATAACTTCATCAAACTGCTCACCACAACTTTTCCTTACTAGTGCTTCTCTGTGCAGAAAACAGCGAGTTATTTTCAATGATACATTTTCCTGTAAAGCTGGCGCAATAAATCCTTTATGCTTTCCTGTCATTGATGGTGCACCATCAGTACATATATCACAACAGTCGTTCCATAAAAGACCATGGTTATTAAGATAGGAAGAGACGGAAGCGAAATTATCGGCGCCGGTACTAGTTGTTTCCAACTCTTTGCCAAACAAAAGCTGCTTCACGATATATTTACCCTCAATAAATCTACAGAATCCCAAAGCCTGATTTTTGCAGTAATATCAGTACTTTCATCTATTTGTAAGCAAATTTATGGTGAGTTTTATTTTATCTGTGACTTGTTTCATTTATTTTTAATGACATTTCAGATATTCTACGGGTAATAGTATTGTTTGAGAGAGAAACCTTTGAAATTTTGGTATGGGTTCAACGATTAATTTTGCACGTCCGGCGATAATGGTATCCTTTCTGAGCTGTATGAAGGTTTCATTTATCTTGGCGAGCAGTTTTCCGGCAAACTTTATATGAGTGCGATGAGAAAGCGTCACTTGTGGTAAATTTCTCTTCAACATTTTATTACAACAACCTTTTCTCTCGATTTTCTAATAGCCTTGAAAAATATGAGCCAGGTTTTTTCTGTGGATACACCTGGGTGCTTCGTAGCAAGAATGTCTCTTAAGTTTTCTGGGTACCATGGCTTAGCGTTTCACCACACACTAAGCACAGGGGACATGGATTATCTGCATTGTTGTTCCATGAAAATCCGTAAGACCAATAACCCTCTAAATACGTTCTTTTCTTTAAAAGAAATTCTTTTGATGTGGAAGATCCAGGAATGATAATGTTCAAATTACTCTCACTTAAAGTAGCTCCTATTTCTTGAAAATTTTAGAAAATTTCTAGCACAAATTTTAAAACAAAATGGAAAGCAGTTTTAAATTAACAAAGCACATAGATCATAGACTTATAGATGTCATAGAGACATAGAGCATCTTACCGTCTTACGCCTGGCAGAGACTTTTGTCCTGCCAAACTTACGAATATATATATATATTAATATACTATATATAGCTATATATATTATATATATATATATATATACTATATAATTATATTGATTATATATATATTATACTATATATACTATATATATATATTATAATATATAATATAGTAATATAATTAATAAATTAACTTCAGGAGAGAGGCGAGCGGTAAAGCTCTTTAACAGAATTTTTGCCAACTAAATTTGAAATAACGTAATTTATTACAACAATGGTTAAAGATGCTACAATTTAGATTAAATCACACAAACGGCCACCCCTGGACAGATCTCCGCTGCCACACGGTTGGGAATCTGTGCAATTAGGAAGGTATCGATGTCCCACAATTCTGGTGGATTACCAATTTATAAGTCCCTTTGCCTTTTTCCACCAGATGGTAATTTGGAAATTATATACTATATATATATATATATAAATATATATATATACTATAATAATATATATATATATATTATTATGTATATACTATATATATATATATATATATATACTATTATAATATATATATATATATATATATATAGTCATAATTACAGGGCGTCCCTCGTAGAGCGCGCGGGGTTAAGGTTCCTGAACTCGCCGCGTTATAGGCGACATCGCGTAAAACTTTAAACCCCCTGAAAAATCTTTAATTTAAAAAAATATTTTTACAGATTTGTATAAGGTTAAAAAATAGCAACAGTATTTCATTTATCCATAATTATAATTGAATAAATTTGCAGATATAATGTTGTTTACAGAACATATAAACATATTTTATTGATTAGTTAATTAGAAGATATTATATTACATTACAGTACAGTACTGTACATATCATAAATTGAATAAGAATATAATGAAAAATACGCAATGTATAAACACCTTTATAAATTTGGAGATAAATTTTTATATATATTAAATTGAATAGTCTGAGTACTGCCTATATAACAATTTTCAAGTTAATCCAATTCGCGAACAAAAATTGATTCGCCAAAATTTTAAATGGGGGTGAGGGGGGGGGGGTGGGGCAAAAGGGGGGTGGGGAGGGGGTAGGAGTTGGAGAAGATGGCGGTTCCGAATCTGACGGTTGCATAGGCTGATTTTTTGAGGAATGACATCTAATTGGTAAGCTGCACCAAATCATTTCTAATTTCTTTTACTTTTGTATTACACTTTTTAACATATGTATTACAGAATTTTAATTTTTATTTTTCAATTTAATTAAATTTTATTATCTTTTAACATTATGTTATGTATTACAGAGATTTTTAATATATTTATTATTTGGTAACGTAATTTTTATTTTTATCCTGTTCCGAACCGCGATATAGGCAGACCGCGTCTACGAGGACGACGTATAATATATATAGTATATATTATATATATATTAATATATATATATAATTAATATATATAGATAACTATATATATATATATATTATATATCATATAGATTAGTATATATATAAATCATATTATATAATACTAATACTATATATAGATATATAAATATAGTATATATATTATATATAATATATATATATATAATAGTATATATTATATATATAATTATATATATAGTATATAATACTAATATTATATATATATATAGTATATAAATATATTATTATATATATATATATATATACTATATATATATATATATAATATTATTATATAGGGTTCAGCCTCCCGAAAGCCTCATGCATGTACTAAAAAACTATAACAGCCACTGGAAAATAAAAAAACATTTATTAAAATTTTTTTTCCTTTTCCGAAAAAAACCCCAAATTTTTTTTTTTATCCATGAAATTAAAATGAAAAAAAAAAAAAACGCTTTTGAAAAATTAAAATAGTTAAAAATGTTGAAAATGTATGATATTACCGTTTCTGGAGAATACGAAGAAGCTCGAGTAATCCGAGTGAGCACGCTAAAGGTGCCAAATGTTGAATTTTGTTCTTTTTAATAACAGAATATCCCACGGGGTAAACAAGAACGATAGAGAGAGTCGGGGTTTTTCGGCCTACCGGGGACGTCCGCGGCTCGAACCCCCTAAAAAGGATATAAAAAGAAAAATACCATTTCTCCAAAGCCGTAAAATTAAAATACTCTTTGGCAACTCTTGCTCTCGTGATAGTAATCGGGGGTTCAAGGCAGGGTCACACTGTACGCTTGCCAATATAAGATTATAACTAGTATTTAGCGTGTTATTAATAATATTAGATAAATAATTGTTTTTAAGTTTCATCGATTGAATTGCTTGCTAAAAATCAAAAATGTTATTTTTTTTCCGGTAGCTGTTATAGTTTTTTAGTTACATGCATATGTCTTTCGGAACTTCAGCCCATATATATATATTATATATATATATACTATATATATATATATATATATATATAGTATATATATAATAATTATATAATATATATATAATATATATATTAGATATATATATCATATATATATTATATTATAAATATATATAATATATTAGTATATATATATACCATATATTTATATTATAGCTTAGACGGTTGCTTGGATGGTCGCATGAAAAATCTTAAGGGATGGGGAGAAGACAAACAGAAGAGGAGGCAACAAAGGAATTAGGGAGAAGCAGCGGAGCGTCCTGGATAGAAATGACATTAACTGGTGGAAAGAAATGTATTTGCTGGGAGAAGATGATTGTAAAGAATAAAAGAACTTGCAATCTGGAATAAATACCATTTGAAAGCAATGAAAATTTGAAAATAATATTTTTGTATTGGTATTTATTTTCGATGAAAAAATACTTTTTTGCTTTTAACAATAATAATTAAGATCGATCAAAATATTTAAAATCAACTGGTGTGAAGCAAACAAAATGGCTCACTCGTAATTTCTTTTGAAATGAAATTAATTCAAATGATTTATACAATGCAAAAGTAGGCGTTTTACCTCTCAAATGTATTACCAGAAGAATGGGGAATTTGAGATGACAACGTTCTTCGCCCATTACTCCATTGAAGAGGGTCTCTTATTATCAGCTGACGGGGCTGAGGAATGCCTCGACTGTTTAAATGTTATCTTCCCAGGAAGCACGTTAGATTAATGCGTTCACATATTAAAAAAATAGTGCATATATGATCATAATCAATAGTATACAATAGTGATTATGTGATGATGATAACAATTAACTGTAACTTAATAATAATATAGTGATGATGACGTTAGTGTTAATGATAATATGGAATAATTGATAATACAATCAGTGTTAATGTTAATAAAGTAATGATAATGACTAGTTGGCAGTGATAGATAAGATAAGTAATGATGATGATATTAATGACTAGTGATGATAAAGAATGTAACAATGATAGATTATAATAGCTGTCGATCAATAATATCTAGTGATGGTAATAGTGGCAGTATAATGTTAATGACCAGTAATATTATATATATACTATTATATATATATATTATACTATATATATATATAATAAAGTATATTATATATATATATATAGCCTATATATAATATATATATATATCATAACTATATATATATATGATTATATTATATATATAATTTATATATATGTATACTATATATATATATATATATATATATATATATATAATAATATATATATATATATATATCTAAAGGTCATTTTAAACACAAAAAAAAGAATTTGAAATCAACATGCTGTGGCAATATGTTTATAAAATCTTTACAAGTTTCAACAGACCACATCCTCTACTCGCTTCCCACGATCTCAATTCTGAATCATACAAAAAAACATTTTCATTTGAACAAACAAACCTCGCTTAGAAACTGCATACACAATGCATATATGCCTTAAAAGACTCTTCCACTAAGATTTAAAATTCTTTCACAAGACGATAACCTTGTTTTGTTAGCTTCGTACAAAACCAAAACAATTTCATTCTCGAACGTTCTTTGTACAAAACAGATCGTGTTAACTTTGCAAAACAAAACTCCCCCTTGCATTTTCCATTCCCTCACGATAGGAAAGGATCGAGGTTGGCTCACAAAATCTTAGTGAAGCTACTTCATTCGTTTTGCTAGAGCCAGGCCAAGCGTTTGTTCTTATAAAAGGATACGAAAGAATAGAGTGAAAGTAGAGTGCGTCTTTTGCCTGAAGCAAGAAAAAATATATTCTCCCAAAGTTACTTTTACCTACCCAAACCCTTGTGTATCTATATAAAACATTTTGAAGCATACTACTTAAAAGATATATTCTATATATATAGTATATATAGTTTTGTACATACATCCTTTTTACCATTTCACATACTTTATTTTAATGTATATTTTTCCCTTTTTGAAATATAAAAACAGGCAGTCATACTTTATTTATTGGGTGCATAAATCATTTTCCATGGCTCCATAAGATTCTACTTGAAGCTTAGTGAAGGTAAATTGGCATTCTAATTTAGTACATATTATTTGTAACACACAGCGGTGATAAAAATTTAATTGAGGTTCATGATAAAAGTGAAAAATGGTGTCATTGAAAGTATTTCTATCATTTTCAATTCATTTTTTATAAGTAAAAATAAGTTTGGTTTCAATTGGTGTTATATATTATAATATATCACCTTATTCCATAGTTCCAATTACTCCTTGTTAATGAATGCACATTTTATAACGTATATACATTTTATTATATTACTTTTATAAATATAGTATTTCTAATTTTGTAAAGTTGAAGGAAGTCAATTAGCATTATTGACTGTAATTTGTGGGGACATTTCATTTATTTCGAAATTCTTTGTTTTGAAACAGGTTTTGTGGAGTGGGTCCATTGTTGGTTTGGGTCCCATGTTGGGACGAATTTGTTATTGAATTTATGTTCCGAGGTCTTAAATGCTTCCTAAAATAAACGAGTAAAAGGCAAGACTTTTATTCATGAAATCCCTCCACGTAAGATAGTGTCGCTGAGAGGCACCAGAAAGCGGCACTATCTACAATTGGCAACCTTGATGCCAGAATGGAAGAATTCAATTCTACAATTGGCAACCTGAATGCCAGAATTGAATGGAATCTTCGAAGTAGCCAGATGCAAACAGCGCAACAGCCAGCCAGTGGATGGAATCTTCGTAGTAGTCAGATGCAAACAGCGCAACAGCCAGCAGCTCAAACAACAACCACCCACAACCTTCACTAAGGAGCCAATACATGGAAACAAGGTATACAAGTAAGACTTTCTAATTAAAAAATACATTTTTTTTAATTTTAAGGGAAGAGTTTCCCCAGCTGAACAGTCAACGGTCGAGAGACAGTCTCTCCCATTACTCAGCAAGCAGCCAAGCGGAGGAAAGGGTCCTCCCACAACAGCTTCACAAAGGAAGCTCCTAGCCAAGCGGAGGAAAGGGTCCTCCCACAACAGCTTCACAAAGGAAGCCCCTAGCCAAGCGGAGAAAAGGGTTCTCCATAAAATCGAAAAGAAAAAAAAAAAATCTTAGAATTTTTCCCCCCCCCCATTGAAATATACAAACATTTTAAAAGTTGCGCGCAACACTATTAAAAATAAATGATACAATTGTTATAATTAAAATATTTTCTTTTGCATGCTTATGTAAAAAAGGTTGTCAAAAATATTTTAATTTTAGGTATTTTTATTTTTTCTGAGTGATCATTCATAAATTGGTTTTTATGTAGTGATAAGATGTTTTATATTTTATAGCTTTGGTTCCAGGAAAGTGTGTAATTTTAAAGGGTATTTTAAGTGTGGTATATTATTGTCAGAGTTGACAAAAAATTTGTGTAAAGTGCTAATTTTTAAGTTGATAACGGGTAGAAGTAAATCTGATCAATATTGATTTTTCCAAACTGTGGTTTACTCTTTTTCTTTAGAACCACTTTCTCTTTAATTAACCTTCCATTCTCTAAACTTTAGTAACAGTACTAATATTTCACTCAATATATAATATATATATATATATATATATAATATATAATATATATATATATATATAATATAATATTATATAGACTTTATATATATATATATATAATATATATATATATAGTACTATATATATATATAGAAAGGAATAGAGAGGAGGGAGAAAGAATTGAGCAAACAGACACAGACCAATTGGACAAAAAATACGCATAAACACACACACACACACAACACTCCTATACCCACTCGCGCATGGCGTAGAGGAAGCTTATAACACACATCTGAAGGTCAAACGTAACGTAGCGAACGAGAGAGAAACATAGAGATGAAAAAAATTATAGATAGTAATATTATACTGTCATTTCTATTTGTATTCCGGTGTAGGCAAATTTATATTTTCACGTTTTGAAGCCCCAGCGCGTATAGTATATATATTACGAGAATATATATACAGGGACGTTTTGTAGCTGTTTCGGGGAAAATTAAGAAGTTTTTTTCTTTAGATTAAAGTATCTTTTCTCGCCGATTCGAAGCCAGACTATATATAGGTATATATAAAAATATAGAACGAGACTGCAGCTTTTTTTTAAGGCAAGCATATATATATACAGTCAACGAGACTGCAGTGTTTTTTTTTAAAGCAAACATATATATATATACAGTCAACGAGACTGCAGTGTTTTTTAAAGCAAGCATATATATATATATAACCTATTACAGAGATATTATTATATATAATATATATATATATATATTATATACTAGTCAAATTAGACTACAGTGGTTTTTTTTTAAAGCAAGCATAGATTATATATATATATACTATATATATATAATATAGATATATATATATATATATATACCTATAATATAGATATATATATGATACTTAATATAATATAATATTAATATAGTATATATATATATATTATATATATAATTATATAGTGCAACGGAAGTAAAAAATGTCTTTATTAGAAAGTTTTGGCAAATCGAACAAGACTAAGTGTCTTCTGTTTTATGATTAACATTTTTTAAAAAAAACACTGATTAAAAAATTGTTTTTATATGGTTTTAGAGAGAGAGAAATAAAAAACTCATTCGAGAAGCTTACGTAGCTTATGTTTTTTAACTTAACCATTAAAAAGATTTTGTGTTTATTTTAAGACGAGTGTAATAATAATTAAACAGTGATTTTTGTGGTGGCGTTTTATGCGTTTTTAGCCATAGTTTTGTGTTGGTTCTAAAAAAGAGTTCGTTTTATTCTCTAAAGTGAGGATAGCAACGGCCCTAAAGAGGGTTATAGACTTGAGACTCCCGGGAGGGACGAAAACTCAAAGTTGCTCAGAAAACAGTTTTTTAGATGACACAAAGTTAAGTACAGAACTTACTATAGCTAACCATAAATTTTAAGTGATTTAGGGGCAGTAACAAAGGTCATTATGCCCCGAGGCTAGGTAGAGATACATGGGTAGGCACAGTAAATGCCCATGCCCCAACGAAGGTTAAAGAACCCAGCAGCAGATGAATACCCACGGGAACAGCCCGGTGGAAGCGATACAAACGATTGCCGCGGCAGAGCAACACAGTTTTATCGTAATATCCGTCCTTCGGAAATAGCGCCAGCAGATCAAAGTTTCTGTTATGATAAAGACCCAGAGGGGTCCACAGCAAGTTTCGTATTCAAGTACGTAAATAACACGGTGAAACCCACAGTAGAGTTAGGTACAGAACCTATCACGACTCACCAAGAGTTTCAGGCAAACTGGAGTGGTGAAGATAGTTATTATAGGAACACATGGGAAAGCCCAGTAAACTCTCCCATGACTCAGCCAGGTTTTGACAGTCGACCTTTCGACCTTAACCAGGTTCGGGGACAGGCCCCCGCTCCCACCGAACGCACGGTGACGCAGCCACAGCAAGGGAACGTCCCTTGGGAATGGTCTGGTGGACATCAAGCACAGATGTATGTCTCTCCAGGACAGAGCAGACAGGGTCAAGGCACCCATCCACCGCAGGAAGGAGTAAAAGACCCACTAGGGCAAGGTAGTTTCGAAAGTGAATATGTTCCACGGGGAACCGCGCATTCATTTCTAAGTTGTAGTTATAAAGGTGATCCACAGGGAATCACCCCGGTGTCACAGAAAACGAGGGTTTTCATAGTCAAAGGACAGAGAAAGACTGAGTACAGAGATTCTCTAAGGAGTTCAAAGAAATCCTCTTACAAACAGAGATATGAGGATAAAGAAGAGGACCAGAAAAGTCACAGGACTTCCTCCAGTAATAAAGAGGAATACGAACCTCACGCGAAGAGAACTACGAGAGTTTATATAGCCCAAGGACACCCGCTGGATACAGATCCTAGCGAGGAGGAAGAGGAAGAAGAAGACGACGAAGAATCGAACTATGTAAGCAACTTCGCCGCCCCTAGAGTTCGATTTCATTAAAAATATATATATATATATATATATATATATATATATATATATATATATATATATATATATATATATATATATATATATATATATATATATTATATGTGTGCGTAAATATATGTGCGCGAACACATATCTGGATAACCGTGCTTGTAAGCAAGAAGCTCGGCCCAGAACAGCTAACAGTTTAAGTGAAAAGCCACAAATTTCTGTAAGCAAATTTTTTGGCAATTTCGAACCAATTTTCAGCCGACAGAATTATCCATTGATCATTTTCGGTTTTGGATTGTAATAGGGAGGAAAATAGCGTTTAAAGTAAACCAGGCGACAGTGCCTATTTCCTCAAAAGCACCTTGTTGAAAAAAAAAAAAAAAATAGATAAAGAGTGGAAAGACACAAATTTTTATATATATATATATATATATATATATATATATATATATATATATATATATATATATATATATATATATATATATATATATATATATATATATATATATATATATTTAAAATCATAGGAGGGTAAGCATATTCCTCCATAAAAGAGACTTGAGTTAGTTCATCTCATTTAGACAGATGTTACCTAACGACGCTCTGATGATCAGGTCCTTTTAAGGGAAGTTAATTACTCGTGGGCCGAAAGTTTCCCCGGTACTTTCCCCTTAAAACCCTTGCAATCAAGCGGGTCTCTGGAATGTTCAGGATATGATTTTCAGTCAGTTTTTAGATAAAGGTTTAAATTTTGCTCCGAAACTGTCGGAAGAAACAGGAAGCCCGTTTCGAGCGGCACCTATCGTTTTTTTTTATTTTTATTATTGAATTGAAAAGGGAACCGATAACTAAAAGTAAATCATAGCTCTGTTGAATGCAATCCTTCGTAAAAAGACTTGCGTAATACATCTTATTATGTTTGATGTTACATAACAGTGTTCTAAGGTAGTAACCGAACCGAGTCTTCAAACGGAAAAGACTTAAGTTATTTCATCTCATCATGTCTGATGTTGCGTAATAGCGCTTGAAAGTTAGGTCCTTTTAAAGGAAGTTACCAGTTTGGGATGATGTTCTCCCTGTGTTTTTCCTGAGTATCCTAGAGTAACCAAGCCAGTCGTTGATTACGTTGCGAATGTAGCCAGATGTACCATAACGTTGTTTACTATGTTTTTATAGTTAGCCGCTCCATTCTTTTAATTTTTTAATATAAATTTTAAAAAACAAAGGTTTTAAATAACAGTTTATTTCATAAACTTCGTAAAAGGAGACTCAAACGATTGAGACAGCCTCTCCTAAAGCAGATAGATAAGGAATTTATACCGTTATTTTCCTACAGCGTTGATTTAAAAAACGTCCAATGAACAGATTTTTGATGATAACATTTTTTTTTGATTTTTTTTTGCTCTTTTAGATTAGTGAAAGTATCTATTTTTTAGAGTAGCTTTCAAAGATGTTCCGATGAACACGTTTTATGTAAATATAAGAATCTTTCCAGATTTGGAAACACGTTTTTTTTGCTCTCTTGATATTTTAAAATATCAAATTTAATCTTAAAATAACCTAGTTTTTACCATTGAGAAAACTTTTGCCAAACGTTTAATTTCTTTTGAGCATCGAAGGAAGAAACGAAAAGCATTTAGTTTTGAACTTAAAGCATAAGTTTGTTTATATTATTAAGATTAGTCCGCATTAGCTTCATAGTTATAATCGCGCTTATTTTTTTTATTTTTTTTTACAACATAAATGTGTTTCACTCAGAGGGGGGAACAACCATTTTTAAAAATAAAAATAGGATAAAAAACTTTTTTTTATATATGAAAAAAAATATAGCTTTATTAATTTTTGCACAAGCTTCGTTTAGTTTTACAATTTTCTAGTATTTTTAAGAAGAAGTTTTTAGCTTCACTTTTTAGTATTTTTAAGAAGCTTCACTTTTTAGTATTTTTAAGAAGAAGTTTTTAGCTTCATTTTTTAGTATTTTAAGAAGTTTTAAGTTTCATTTTTTTAAGTTTTTTTTTAATTTTTAGAAAAAATATTCTTAGCATCACCGCTACGAGCTTACAATTAAGTCAGTAACTGCTTTGTTTTAACTAACCATTAACTTTAATGTTTACCATTTTGTTTTGATTAATCTTAAAGTCTGATCTGATCATTTGATTAATCTGGCGACCATTTAATTATTAGAGAACTAACTTTGTTTTATTAAGTACTGATCTAATATTTTTCTTTTTAGTAGTTGATATCAATTTCGCGATATTAACATTATTAACATTGCTTTAATTTACATGATTAATTTTAAATTAGGCCAAAGCAACGTAAAGTAACAATTAAAACCGCCTCTAATAAAATAGTTTAAAAAACTCTTTCAACATCTTAAGAAAGAAAAGCGTTTTAAAAATGACCGTAGGGAATAAGAAATAGTTTCGGACTACTGTGCACCACTGGTAACCGTTTACCAAATTTTTAGATCTACACTACACATCCACAAATATTATACCTCAGACACCGGACTTGTCTTGTTTTCCTACCTTGTTTTTATCTATCATAGTTAAGCATGTAACTCTTCTGGACAGTTTTCTTCATGTTCCAGAATCTGTAAACTCAACCATGTCCTTCATCCTGGAGATGCGAGACTACCATCTCGATGGATGCTAGACATGTGCTCTTTCTTTAAACAGAATGCACACCCATGTTGATTCATTCAAATCTTTCAGATAAAGATTCCTTTCTTAAAGGGGGGTCCTTTATCGGAATTCAGTTTTGAATACAAAACATAT
>JABUQX010134381.1:0-2500 GCA_015478945.1 Trachelipus rathkii | reverse complement strand
TTTCTCGATCACAAATTTTCGCTAAACGAAGAGTCAGGAGGCAGAAACCTGCTGGAAAGGCAGTCTGTGACTACCAATTCGTCTACGAAGAGAGAGTATCTCATCAGAAGGGACTTTTATTTTACTTTTATTGAATATCTCTACTTATGTTGAATAAAAATATCATTTCAAATATGGATTTCTAAATTACCATCCTGTTATATAGGGTGCTTGCTCTTAATAAGCCATCAATCTAGCAAGTGTCACCATATATATATATATATATATATATATATATATATATATATATATATATATATATATATATATATATATATATATATATATATATATATATATGGTCATTAATATCATATAATTTTAATATTTAGAAGAAATAATTCCAAGTATGTGACTAGAATGTTGATAATAAATTTATCACAGTCGTTCTCAACAGTTCCTGCAACGTCAGCATCAGGAGACTATGCTAATTTCATGCCTGCATCACTCCCTGCACCTCTTCCATTGTTTGTGGCCTCCATAGCAGGAAAGAGGAAACAAAAAAAAAAAAAATAGAGATGAAAACATATGAGGTTCTAAGCACCAGGCAGGTGAACGGCTAAAACATGAAATCAGGTGACAAATTTGATGATTTGGGAAGCATGTCGCCAATAAGCTTAGAGATGTTACGTCAGAACAACATATTTGCTCAAAAACTAATGAATGATGTTCTTTTTGAGGCAGAATTGAAAAACTAACAAAAGATCATAAAATTAAATTATGGAGAATATAGAGAGCATGTCAGTCAGTAGGTCATATTCTGTTTATCGCATTTCCATTGTTGTTTTTCCATATATATATATATATATATATATATATATATATATATATATATATAGACACATATGTGGTATAGAGCTCTATATATATATATATATATATATATATATATACCTCTTCAAGTTCTAGTGGATCTTCTTCAATGCAGCAACAGTTTGAAGTACTACAAAAATTACATTCCTCAACCGTCAACCTCACAGACCTACAGCTCTATATCGTCATAGCAGTAGATCTCTCCCTGCTGATTTCCTCATTAACTCTTTTTACGGTTGCTATTTCCGTGCTTACCGAATTTAAGCACGTTCTTACGAAAATGTCAGAAGAAAGCAGGCAGGATTTTTTTTTTTTTTTACAATGATATAAGGTCAGGAGTAATCCTTTGAAAATATTTGAAAAATTGGGATATTTTTTTTTCCTGTTTGATACATTCGAAAAGAAATCAAATTATAATGTTTTCACTACGTGGTAGGGATTTTCATTCAATATAATCGGCTTTAATTTTAATTTCTTCCAAATCGATTAACTCCATCACAATAGTCGACCAATTATTTCTAATATAAACGTTTTTTTATTTTGTTTAATCCAAATTTCCGGGTTCCACAACAGCTAATTCCAATTGTTTGTAAACAAAAGCAAACTAAGTAAGAAAACGTGGTCGTCTTTGCACGAAATTTGGACTAAAACTGTAAAGCCAGGGTGGCCAACCTTTGCATGCCACCATACGCCAAATTTTTCCACACGAGTTCAGATGCGCTATATATATATATATATATATATATATATATATATATATATATATATATATATATATATATATATATATATATATTTCTTTATTTATATTTGTAAAGAAATCAGAATATAAGGATTTCTCTATTGTTTTTAGAATTCTTTGATTTAAAAATACGGCACTAATTACTAATATGCTCACTTATGAAAAAAATAAAAAGTAAATAATTTAAGATATATGAGAGAACATTGCCTCACTATCACTGATAAACACAAAATTTCAATTGATGATCATTGACGATGTTTTATTACAAGGTAATTTAAAATCATGTTTCAAATATGGGTTTTGGCGGGAAAATATATTGAATATGAGAGTCGACGCTACAGAAAAATGCATAAAAATTACGATATTTGTTACATACTTTATCTTGCCATGATTTAACAAGATCTAAAATAAATCCAATTATTTGGTAAGAATCATAAGAATAGCTGACTTAATGTTAATAACTTATATCGTAACATTTATAATCATCCAATTTATAACATTGAATGATCACTAGTATTTTAATCAGAGTGATAACAGAAAAGGCCTGGTGTAAAAATTGCATTGCTTTTGCAAGATCTAAGGCTTAAGCTGTTGTGTTAACTGACAGACGATCTACTTCAACAAGATGTCTGGTTAGGGCAAAATGCTTATCAAGGTATATGGGATTGTGGTTGTATCATTTCAGACACTCTTCCTTTAGTTTGACATGCGTATGTATATTAACAAATACTTAGTTTGACCAAGTTTGATAAAAAGCGGTGCAATCTCGCTCACAAATAGCAAAAGCGGTACTTACAAAAATTGTTCAAAAAGCACTATTAAGTTTTTGAAGGCGCACGAAAACGCAGCGCTCACGATAAATGCGAAACGGTTAAACACCCAACTTGAACCGAACGAAGTACAACA
>JABUQX010134380.1:0-12331 GCA_015478945.1 Trachelipus rathkii | reverse complement strand
GATACGCACTGTTTCTCTAGCCTGATGCCAGGGGATAAAGCACGATCGAACATGATTATGACGGAAGAAAGATGTTAGTTTGTAGAGGAATGAATTGAGGAAAGGAAAAAATTAATCTGAATCCTCAGATTCATCGGAGTCAACAACAAATTTCAGATCCCTCGATCTTCTTTTAAATCCTTTAACATCCTTCATTATCCCTTATTGAGGTAGCCAATTTCATCGAATCCGCAAACTTGGAACTACATTTTAGTCCTGGGTCTATATATTTATACATGTATGAGCACACCACTGTCCTAAGGAAAATCGTTACGGAGCCACAAAAGTTCTCCTATTCCAAATTATAATACTTTTATTTTCATGATTATTATTATTATTATTTATTTATTTTATATTATATTATTATTTATTATTATTTATGTTATTGTTATTATTGTTATTATTTATATTATTATTTTATTATATTTTTTAATTTATGAATTATTATTATTAATGTATTATTATATATTTATTATTATTAATTATTATTATTATTGTATTATATTATATTATTATTGAGATTAAAATCAAAAATTCGTGACGCTAAAAATATTTCGGGAGGTTGAACCCCTGACCCTCCTGTCTACAGCCTATATATTATATAATATTATATATATAAATTATAATATTAATATATATATATAATAATATATAATAATAATATTATATAAATATATATATAATATATATATATATACATATAATAAATTATTATTATTTTTTTTTTAAAATAGTTTTTCATTAATTCATCGGTCTCGGTCAATCTTCATCGTCAAAATGCTATGAATGAGAAAATCGAGAATTTAAAATGGCAAAAATTTCATAAAGTCCCATCATAAATATATCTCTACAAACCATTTAAAAATCTTCACTTTAAAAACAATGTCACTATACTATATAGATATAGATATATATATATTATATATTTGTAAGGTGTACCGGCAATCTTAGGGTTGCCTCGAGCCGTGGACACAGGGGGGGACGTTTCCATACCCCGTAGTGGAGGAGGAACCCCCCGATACCCAAATACCAAAGAGCGGGAGTGTTCCGGAGACCCACCCCGGACGGGGAATTAGTCCTAACCCCGTAGTTCTGCCCCCGGAAGCCCGAAGTACCCCGACCCGCCTGGTGCCTGTAGACCCTTGGGTATTCTTAGTAAAAAAAAAAAAAGCAAAATTTAATTAAAACGTCTATTTATCTTAACGGTAACCATAAAAGGGTCTGTATAGGCATCTAAATTACTAATATTATTACAATAATTTTTTTGTATTTTTTAATTTCTATGTAATAATTTTACCAGATTCCAAAATATTCCCTTTCGCCGTAGCCTATGGAGTTCTTGAAGAATATTTTTTATTTTTTATTTATATTTCCTTAAAAATTGGACCAACATTCCAGCAATGTATTCCGTTTGACTGTAGCATTAATAGTTTTAATGAGTGTGGCCAAACCAATTTCACCTATTATTATATATATATAATAATATATAATATTATATATATGATATATTATATATATATATTTATATATATATAAACTAATTATATATATATATATATATTTATATATATAGATATATATATGGTTAATCATTCATACAAAACCACAAATATCTCAAATCCAATATCTCCAAACACAAGTAGCTAAGGAAAGGAATACATTGGGAATCCGGTAAACTATTTATTGCGGAACACGTAAAAAAAAAAAAAAACAAAAAAAAAAAAAAAAATCTCAAAACACACAATAGCTACAGCGAAAGGAGTACATTCTGGATCCTTGTAAAATCTTAGTTGGGGGGAACATGTAAAAAAATAAATTAAATAAAAAAAATCAAAATAATATGGGCTATTTTGTTTTATAGACAGGACTAGTATACAATGTAGTATATATATTATATATATATATATATAATTATATTTATTTTATAATTATTATATATATATATATATATTATATTATTATTATCATATTATATATATATTAATTATATTATTTGTAAAGTACTTAGCACGGGCAATGTAGGTGGTATCGAGCCGATGTGGGGAACACAGGGACCTTTTCCCAATACATCGTAGGGGAGGCGGAAGGAACCCCCCCACGACACCCAAATACAAAGAGCGGATGTTCCGGAGACCCTCCCCGGACGGAGACCCTCCCCTACCCCGTAGTTCCCCGGCGCAGGCTGAGAGACCCCAACTTGCCATCCTTCCGGTCGGGGGCTAACCCTTGGCGCGTGATTCTTTATGGTATAAAAAAAAGCAAATTAATAGAGAAAGCTCTATGACAGGAAAATTTAATAGAAAGGTCTCTAAATAGGGCTCTCAATAGATTACATTTTTCTTTTTCGAATTTTATTATTTATTATTTTTCTTCTAATCTTTCCTTCACTTAACAAAAAGTTACCTTTTCGCCTTGTAGTATTGTAGTTTTTGAATATATATATTTATATAGAAATAAATATATATAATTATAATTATATAATTATATATAATATATATATCATATATATATATTAATTATTATATGTATATATGGCCAGCGTTTAGTATATCCTCATACTATATCTTAAAAACTATTATGCACAGTAAAGGAATACTTGGTGGAGATGCTGGTCCAGTTCTAGTACGAAAAATGTTAAAACAAAAAAAAAAAAAAAAAAAAAAAAAAAAAAAAAAAAAAAAAAAATCTCTCAAAAACTACAATCTACAGCGAAAGGATACAATTTTTGGATCTGTAAATTTCACATAGGAAATGCTTTATACGGCACACTAGGTCGACAGCCGACGAGGGAACACAGGGGCGGGACGTATTCATACCCGTAGGGCGAGAAACCCCTGCGACACCCCAAAATACCAAAAGCGGGGGTCCGGAAGAAACCCTCCCGGAGGGGGAATATCCCTACCCGTAGTTGCCGGAAGCCGAGAGACCCCGACTCCTAGCCATCGGGGCGGTATACCCTGGGGTATCTTTAGTGAAAAAAAAAAAAGCAAATTTTAATAGAAAGCCTATTTTTAACGAGAAGAAAATCTATTTATTTTAACAAATAACCAATAAAAGGTCTAGCTAAATAGGCTCTTAGCTGTAATTTAAAAAACATTATTTAACACATTTATTTTATTTTTTTATTTTTTATTTTACATTTTTCTATAGTGAATTGTTACCAAGATTCATCAAACCGCATGACTTTTTCGCATGGAAGGTATTGGAGTTTTTAGTGAGATGATATTTTTTTTTTTTTTTTTTTTTTTTTTTTTTTTTTTTTTTTTCTGTTTTTTTTTTTTACCATTTGCCGTACTAGAATGGAACCAGCATTCCACAATTATTCCGTTCTTACATGTGCATTAATTGTTTTAAGAATTGAACGGATACTAAACGCACAATTATTATCAATATATATATATAAGGATATTATATATTATATAATTATAATATATTATAATATTATATTATATATAATTATAGATAATATATTATATTATATATTAATATTATATGTTATATATATATAATAATATTTCTATACCCTTCGCACACTAGAATTGGACCGAGCATTCACCGCAATGTATATCCTGTCCCGGTATTAGCCTGTTGTAATGTTTTTGGTATGATGAAATATTTGTAGTTTTTAACTTGATTTCACCTATATTATAGTATAATTATATATATATATATATAAAATATATATATATTATGATATAAATAATATATAATATATTAATGCAGCTAAAAAACTTATAATATATATAGTTGAACCAGGTTCGGTAACCCTCAATGCATAATTATCATTTTCCCAATAAATCATTCGGGGGTTTCTATCAAATTTGCATATGGCTTTAATTTTACCTTTTCTATAATAATATAAAATAATATATATAAATATTATTAATAAATATAAATTATTTTATATATTTTATATTATATATATATATAGATATTATATTTAATATTTATTATTTAATATATATATTTATATATATTATATCTATATATTAATTTAATATTTATATATTATATATGTTTTAATTGAAATTTAGTTGTAATCAAGTATTATGTAATTATATTATATATGCGTAACATATTAATATTAAAAAAAAGATTTATAATATATATATTAAATATATATTATATATATATATATATATTATAGTAATATATATAATAATTATATATTAATAATTAATTATAAATATATTAATATAGAATATACATATAATATAATATATTATAATAATATATAATTATATATATATATAATTAATATTATAATTAAAATTAATATATAAGATATTAAATATATAAATATTATAATTATATTAATAATTATATATAATATAATTATTATAAATAATTATATATTATAAGTTTTTTATATATTATAATATAATATATGTGACGTTTAAGTACTTATAATTATTTATACTTAATATTATCTGAATTCAGATATGTATAATAATAATATATTATATATATTTATATATAATAATATTATCATAAATGTATTTAACAAGGCGTGTGAACGTCGAAGCAAGAAATGAAGCGGAGAGAAGTGAATAGAGAGTGCAAGAGAAGTAGGCTTAGTAAGTAGCAATATCGATACTGATGATGAATATAATAGGAAAGCGAAGAAGAAGATTTTCATGGCAAGGACGTATGAGGAACGAAGGAGATAGTGAATGTAAATATCAAAACAAAAAGGAGAAGATTGGTAAGCCGGAGCGAAAAAACAAAAGGGATGTAGATACTTTGATGAGTTGATTGAATTGGGGAAGTTGCAGTCGGATAGAGAAAAGGGAAAGAGAAAGAGAGGAGAGAGAAAACGTGAAGATGAGGAGAAGTATGAGGAGAAATAGAGATTAATAAGGTAAGAATTGAAGCATAGCGTTAGAAAATGTAAGCGCGTGAAAACACTACTACATGGATAGTGGAATGGATAAATATGTAAGATTTGTTGAGAGGAGGTGAAGGAGATGAGGGCTGTAAAGACAGGTTATTGAGATTTTATATTACTGGGGAACAGGTTTGGTGAGGTGTGAGAGGTCTGGAAGGTGGGATAAGTGTACATAATATATTCCCATTATAAGGTAAGGGAGACGTTCGTGATAATTTGTAAATATCAATAGAGATATATCATAATGAATCACAATGTGCGAAGTTTATAATGAAAGAATTATTAGAAAGATATATATTTAATGATCAATAATTAGAGATCTATAAGATTATGGGTAAAGTTCCATTATGCGATAATCAGAAAGAATGGTGGTAGAAGTACTACAGATTTAATGTTTGGATTAATTAAGAATGATACAGGAAAAAGACATGGATACAATATAAAGCATAATATCGCCTTCATAGACTTGAATAAATCATTTTTAATTCTGTACCCAGGGAGAAGCTGTGGAGAGTTCGGAGAGGGATGATGAGTGCAGCAGAGTGAGAAAGCTGTAAGACAGTACATACGTGAAACATAGTAATGTAAAACAGGATATAAAAAACGAGGAATGGTTTGAGGTAAAAAAACTGGAGCAAGGTAGGGTAGGTGCTGTCCGCGATACCTGTTTCTAGCGTATTTTGACCACAGGTCATAGAGCTTGTTAAAATAGAGTTTGAAGAGAATGACGGAGACATCATGGTAAAGCAGATGATTGTATGTTGGAGTGATTATGTGAGAGTGGCTGAAGAAATGTTGTCTTGTGTTTCGCAGAAATTAGTTGAGAGAACCGGATGGAATATGAATGGGTGAGAAAAAAAATAATGTAGAGCAGAGAGGGGAGAAGTTGATAGTGATGGTAGACTTTAGAGAGATAAAAATGTGTGATATATATAAATATCTAGGAAGCCTTGGAAGAGAAGGGGGGTGCAAACAGGAGTGTGCATGGGAAATATATATGCAGTGAGTGATTGAGTATGCGAGGACTGTAAGCAGAACGTATACCCCATCTTGAAAATTAAATAGATGACACAAAGAGGGTGAAGAGAGCAACTATACGGGGGATGTGTTGACCCATATGCTTACTGTACTGATTGGGCGAGACATGAGAGCATAGACAGGATGAGAGGAGGTAATTCAGACAGCGGAGAATGAATGTGTTAAGTACATGATTGAAAAGACGTGAGAAGAGACACGATGAGAAACGAACAGAATGAGGGAGTAGCTGGTGTGTAACTTATTATGAAATAAAGTGACGCAAGCGACGGAAGAATGGTAATGGGAACACCTAGGAGAGGATGCATAGGAGAGAGAGAGATGAAAGAATGAGAAGAGATGAGACGTAGAGAGATGAGAGAGGAGTACGATTATGAGAATAGAGAGAGAGCAGAGAGATGAGAGGAGAGAGAGATATGATAGAAGGAGAAAAGATGTAAGGAGAAGAATGAGTAGAGAGAGAGATAGAGAGGAGTGAGAGTGAGAGATTTGCCAGCAGGAGGTGGAGGTAGAGACTGGAGGGAGAGTGAGATCGAGGGGAAGACCGCGGAAGAGGTGGAGAGACACAGTAGAGGTTTTCATTGAGAAATACACCCGTGGCTGCTTTAGATAGCTAAGACTGATGGGCGGAATGTGATCGTGATGGAATATGAACTAGAATTTCTATAAAAAAGACGGAAGCAGAGGTGCCCCACTGACAGGCCTCGTAAGCCTGACTGCGGAGAGAATTAAATATATATAATTATATATTACAAAATCTTTAAAAATATTAGAAATAGATATTTAACTATAATAACTTTTGGTAATTATAAATAAATATCATAACGTATTCACCCATTTTTATATAATATACGTAATATAATATAATATATATTATATATAGTATATCTATGTATATATATTATATATAATCATATGGGTATAGATGTATAATTATACGTAGCATATGTATTGCTAGAATGCGACTTACTGGTAGTATATAGTATATAATATAATATATAATAGTAATACTTATTTTACTAAATTATTATATATATATATATTATATATTATAATATTTATATAATAATATACATATTATCATATCATGTCATGTCATGTACAATAATATTATATTATATATAAATATAATATAGTATATATATATTATATATATATATATATATAATATATATATATATATTATTATTTATATATAAATAATATATATGATTATTTATGTATTTATATAAATATATAAATATCTAAATATTATACTTATAGGTATAATATATATATAGGTATATATATATTAGTATATTAGTATATATATATATATATATATATAGCCCATATAATATATATATATATATATAATATATAATATATATATAATCTAGTATAATTATATAGTATATATAATATATAAGTATAAATAGCTTAATATTATATCATATTTTATTTACTATGTCTCGTTATATAATCATTATACCCACTAGCTAGATATTACTACCTGGAAAGATACTACTATTAAATATATATTAATTATAAGTGTGAAACATGACATACGATGAGTCATTATCTGATTAATATGTCCATGATATACTATAGTATATATTAAATTATGTTATATATATATATAATACCTATATATAACCTAATATAATATTATTTATTGATTATATCATATATATATAATATATATATACGTTATACTATATATATTATATACTAGTATAATATATATATATAATATATATCAATATATATATTATTATAATTTATTATATATATATAACCTTATCATATTATATATATATATTATATATTATTAATAATTACTATATAATTACTATATAATTTAAAAGGCCATGTTTAGAGTATATATATAATTATATTATAGTTTATAGTTTAATATATATATATATCTTACATTCTCTCCCAGTCAGGCTTACGAGCCTGTCAGTGGGGGCACACCGTCTGCTTCCTTCTGTTCTATCAATAATATATATAATCATAAATATTTATATATAATTTTACTAATTATTTAATATATTATATGTATAATATAAGCATTTTATATTTAATTATATATAGTATTTAAATCTTATATAATATCTTATAAATATCTCTATCAGTATTTTTAGTAATAACTAGGCCACCTCTTATTATATAGTTATATTGTTATTATATATAGGGATTAGTCTATTATATAGTATATTATTATAGATTTCATATAAGACTATAATTCGATTATTACCAAAATTACTTTGAAAACTTTACTGTGAGCTATTTGATGTAAACTTAGGTTAGTAATATGGTTAGCTAAATATACCTTTAGATATTTGAGTTAATGTTACTGTGACTTACATATATCTATAATGTACTATAGGAATCATTCCCCTTGTTTACATTACACATCTATGATTATTAGTAGTATGATAAATTTTAATAATATTTTTTACAAAATAGTAATATATATATATATATATAAGTTAGCTTAAATGGATATATAATATATATTTATATATGTTATACAATATTTTTATGAGCTTATATTATATATTATAAAAAAATTATATATTATACATTATATTCAATATCCATCCTAGTTATATATATGCTACGATCTCGGTATATATTAGTAATGTTTTAAGTCGAAACGTATCGAAGCGAGATTACATCCGCTATTTACGACTATCCTGTTTATCCGCTTCATCCTCAATTTTCCATATTAAGTTCCCGTCATCCCGCGACCAGTTCCTCGCTGGTCCGCATCCGCATCCGCATCCTCTCTTAACGGCACATCCGCATCCGCATCCGCAAACAGTCAATTTTGACATCCGGTCCATCACTTTGAAGAGGTAAAGTTTAAATTATATTTTATGGTAATATATTACCATTATTTCTAATAATTATCCATACTGTATCTAGTTAGTATATAGTAATTTATATGGAAATAGGAATATTAATAGTTTTATATATATATTAGAGTATATTTTTATTATATATATATAGTTTATAATTATATATCATATATAAATAATATATATATATATACATATGAATATATAAATAGTATTTTATATATTAGAGAATTTTATACTTCAAATTTTCAACAATATAAATATAATATTATATAATATTGATAACATAGTATATAAGTAATAGCCCAAAAATCAATTTATGGCAAGCTTATAATATACATTATATATATTTAAATTCATAGGTATTGATTATAATATATATGTATTTATCTTTTGATTAACAGAATTGTGGATTTTTTTATAAATTTTTATTCTATTACTGCCTCTAAATATTTAATGGTAAGAGACACACAGAACGTTGCTCATAAAGTGTCATAAATGAAGAAATACTATCCGCTACCCACCAAAAAAGATCATAGTCGTGTCTCATCCGTTTTTCACTTTGCGGATTCAAAAATTCGTCAATTCCAAATCGCGAATGTGGGGGATATCCGTCATACATCTCTTAAAGCTTATATATTCGATATTTGTTTAATGATCAATAGTTGAAATATGAAGAAATTAATATATTTTTCTTAGTAAAATTATCGTTTGTTTCTTATTAAATACGCATAAAATTATAAGCATAGCTATTAACAATTTCAGCAATAACTCTACAACTTACAAGGTATCACTCTGCTGTTACAGACAATTTATCATATATAAATCTATTTTGACCGTTTCTTGTAATTTGGAATCAGGACAAAAGATGAATCACTCTTTTCCTCGTATCAATTTTTTTGTTAACTTGGCCTGAAGAATCAATTTTACTAAATGTAGAAAACCTTTCATCAAGACTATTAGATTTCATTTCTCTATATTCAAGTATTTCATATCTATCTTGAGTTCTTTTTCTTGCTAAAGTAGTGGCCCTATATACTGGACCAAGCTTGTTAATTCTTTCACTTTGTTCAGCAAAAGATTTCCACTTAATCACTGGAATTCAAAATGTACATGTACAATCCGTTCTGCTAATTTTCGAACCATTGCAAGTATATGTACGTATATCAAACATCTCATCAAATGTCCTAAGTTATTTAATATAGATGTCATTTCTTTGTTTGATAGGAACTTTATTTAGATATGGAGCTGAGACAATCAACCGTTCAACTTTCTTAACTACCTCCTCGAATAATGTATGATGGAATGAAAACAGATGCCAAATTCTTTCGACATCTTTTGTTACAATCCTATATCATCCTTTTGCTGTTTTTGCATCCAATGATTCGATATCTTCTCTATTCCATCCATACAAATAGGTAGTGACGAAAGAGATCAGCCATTGAAGGGCTGAAAAGGGTGTAGGATGGCCAAATAAGGAATTATGAGATTTACTTCTTGTCAACAATTTTATTATGTATAATTATAATTATAAGGACAATTTATATATATATATATATATATATATATATATATATATATATATATATATATATATATATATATATATATATATATATATATATATATATATATATATATATATATATATATATATATATATAATTTTAACTTATTTATCAATATATTTATTACTTTTTAAAATTTTACATCTATTATACCTGTATTTATTTTTATTTCAATATTTCAATATTTATTTAAATTTAACATATATTATTAGATATATTTTTATCTCTATATTTATTAATATATTTTATTTTTGAGACTCGAGTCATTTCTTTTGGTTCAAACGAAGATCAAAGGGACTTTCCTCTTAATAATTTGATACTTTTGCATCTTCTCTTATAAAAGGCGTCTTTGACTTGCCTCACTCTCTTCTTCTTCTTCTTCTTCTTCTTCTTCTTCTTCTTCTTCTTCTTTTTCTTTTTCTTCTTCTTCTTCTTCTTCTTCTTCTTCTTCTTCTTCTTCTTCTTCTTCTTCTAATTCTTCTTCTTCTAATTCTTCTTCTTCTTATTCTTCTTCTTCTTCTTCTTCTTCTTCTTCTTCTTCTTCTTCTTCTTCTTCTTCTTCTTCTTCTTCTTCTTCTTCTTCTTCAATTTCTTCGTTGTCTCTTTGTAATTTTTATCATATTTTTATTCCTTTCTTTACAAAAGTTTCTTTTCCTCCTTGCCTCTTTCTTCGTATTCAAATTCTTGATCTTGATTTTCTCTAATTTTTCTGATTTTTCTTCCACTTCTGTTACAAAGGGTGACTTATCCTTCTTGCATCATTCATTCTTCTTTTTTTATTTTTTATCCTCATTTTCATCCTCTTCTATTTATTAAATACATTCCATTTATCTCCTTCTTACTCATCTTCTAACCCTTGTTATTATGGGCTTTCCTTATTTATTTGTATCTTGTTTTTCTTCTTCTAATATTACGAAATGTATTTTCTCTCTCTATCAAATTTTTTTCCTAACTCTCTTTCTTTCTGGTTTTCCTGTTAATAGTTACTAAACAAACGTTAAATTAAATCGTATTTTTAAAAGTACTTTCCCATCATAATTATAAAGGACTGTAATTAATGAGTTACAACTTGCAAGGGAATAAAAGTTTTCAGTCATCTCTATGATTTAATCTATTGGGAATGGCCCAATGTTATTTGGGGAATTGGGAGCAGAATTCTTAAAACTTAAATTTCAATGTAATTTCCTTGATTTTTATCCGATTTACATCAAATAAAAGGCGAAATGAAGCATTTTCTCCATAAATATCCTCAAAGGAATTCTAGGAGCATTTCTCTTATAGGATAAGAGTCAAACCAATAAGTTACGTTCGAAGGAGTGGAATTATTTTTATTTTAAGTTGATGCCTTAATTAAAGGAGTTCCAATTATCTTTTTTTCCTTTCATATCCATTATTTGCAAATTCTTATTATTTCATTGAATTTATGCTTATAATATGCTAATTGCTAACTATCTTTACTGGTAATTGTTGTTTGGATTGCAATATATCATATCATAATATGTGTGTGTGTGTTCCTGTATCCTGCCTTGCTTTATGTATATATATGTGTGTTGTGAAAATGTGTCTATTCTGTTACCATTGCCTCCCTTCACTACCTTAAATTAGTGAAGCAGACATTGCCTCCCTTACCCAGTAAAAGAGGTTGAAGTGATGTTGAAGAACTTTGCTATTTTGCTACTGCCAGTAACATGTGGAGTTCCCAGTTGTAATTCAGTTAGTCTTGTGCTACGCTGGAGGTGGGTGTTCAGAAGAAGAAGAAGAACAGCCTTAATAAATGCCAGAAGACTAAGTTCTTTTCCAAGCAAGAAGCATGATACAGTGATGTCATGAAGGCGGAGGGGAAGAAACCAAAAGTATTGTGATTACCCGTGACTACCACTCTCGAAGCCCAACCAGTATGTGAAGGCAGGCATACTCAGGAAGAGAGGCAGGGAAGGCCATTCATAGTATGATTT
>JABUQX010134379.1:32500-34837 GCA_015478945.1 Trachelipus rathkii | reverse complement strand
TACTGATTACTGCTTTACTGATGTTATTGATTTACTGCTTAGGGATGTAAATATGCCAAAAAAATTTTAGTATAAACATAAAAAAGAATAATTTTTTTAGTAAAAACAAAATTGTTTAAAGAAACAAAACAAAAATAAATAAAAGTTTTTGTGCTATGTTATACTAAATATGACTTGAATCAATAGATCAATAGATCATGGAAGGGTAGGAGGGTAGTTGGATGATAGTTTGATTTACTGCTTTACTGATTTACTGATTTACTGATTTACTGCTTTTAGTTATGTACAAAAATGACCAAATTTTTTTAAGTTATAAACATAAATAGAATAAATTTATTTTTTTAGTAAAAAACAAAATGTTTAAAGAAACAAAACAAAAATAAATAAAAGTTTTTGTGATATGTTATACAAAACATGACATGAATCAATAGATCAATAGATCAATAGATCAATAGATCATGGAAGGGTATGGAGGGTAGTTTGATTTACTGATTTACTGATTTACTGCTTTAAGGTATGTAAATATGCAAATTTTTTTAGTTATAAACATAAAAAGAATAAATTTTTTAGTAAAAACAAAATATTTAAAGCAAATTAAACAAAATAAATAAATTTTTATAGTAAAAACATAATGTTTAAAGAAACAAAACAAAATAAATAAAAGTTTTTGTGTTATGTTATACAAAATATGACTTGAATCAATAGATCAATTGAGATCAAATTAGATCATAGATCAATTAGAGCACAGAAGCGATATGATGTATGGAGGGCGGTTGATTTACTGATTTACTGATTTTACTGCTTTAAGGTATGTAAAAATGCAAATTTTTTAAGTTATAAACATAAAAAGAATAAATTTTTTAGTAAAACAAAATATTTAAAGCAAATTAAACAAAATAAATAAATTTTTATAGTAAAAACATAATGTTTAAAGAAACAAGACAAAGTAAATAAAAGTTTTTTGTGTTATGTTATACAAAATATGACTTGAATCAATAGATCAATAGATCAATAGATCAATAGATCACAGAAGGATATGATGGTATGGAGGTTAGTTTGATTTACTGATTTACTGATTTACTGCTTTAAGGTATGTAAATATGCAAATTTTTTAAGTTATAAACATAAAAAGAATAAATTTTTTAGTAAAAAACGAAAAGTTTAAAGAAACAAAACAAAAATAAATAAAAGTTTTGTGTTATGTTATACAAAATATGACTTGAATCAATAGATCAATAGATCAATAGATCATGGATGGGTATGAGGATGGCTGGATACAGTTTTGATTACTGATTACTGATTTACTGCTTTAAGGTATGTAAAAATGCAAAAAAAAATTAAAGTTATAAACATAAAAAAAAATAAATTTTTTAGTAAAAAACGAAAAGTTTAAAGAAACAAAACAAAAATTAATAAAAGTTTTGTGTATGTTATGACAAAAATATGGACTGAATCATAGATCAATAGAATCAATAGATCATAGGAAGGTTAGGAGGATGGCTGGATCAACAGTTGGTTTTTACTGATTACTTGATTTACGCTTTAAAGGTATGTAAATACGCCAACTCTTTGAAAAGTTTTCAAACTTTTTAAAAAAGTGAAATATTTTTAAGGTAAAAAAAAACCCAATTTTTTAAGTTTTAAAGGGAAAAAAACGAAAAAACAAAAAAAAAAATTAAAATTTTTTAAAAAAAGGGGTTTTGTTCTTTTTATTGTATACAAAATATGAATTGAATTAATAGATCAATAGGATAATAGATAATAGAGCAATAGATCAAGAAGGGTATGAGGGTATGCGAGGGCGGTTTGATTTACTGATTTACTGATTTACTGCTTTAGGGTATGTAAATATGCAAAATAATTTAAGTTATAAACATAAAAAGAATAAATTTTTTTAGAAAAAACGAAAGGTTTAAAGAAACGAAACAAAAATAAATAAAAGTTTTGTGTTATGTTATACAAAATATGACTTGAATCAATAGATCAATAGATCATGGAAGGGTTAGGAGGATGGCTGGATACAGTTTGGGTTACTGATTTACTGATTTACTGCTTTAAGGTATGTATAAATATGCAAATTTTTTAAGTTAATAAACATAAAAAGAATAAATTTTTTAATAAAAACGAAAAGTTTAAAGAAACGAAACAAAAATAAATAAAAGGTTTTGTGTTATGTTTTAACAAAAATATGACTTGAATCAATAGATCAATAGATCAATAGATCAATAGATCAATAGATCATGGATGGGTATGAGGGTATGGAGGGCAGTTTGATTTACTGATTTACTGCTTTAAGGTATGTAAATATGCAAAAAAAAATTAAGTTATAAAATAAAA
>JABUQX010134379.1:25000-27500 GCA_015478945.1 Trachelipus rathkii | reverse complement strand
ATAGTAGTGAAACTATGGTCTGGAATAAGAGGTATAGATCTAAAGTACAATATGTTCAGATGGAAAATCTTAGGGGCGTGTTAGGTGTAAGAAGAATTAATAAAATTAGGAATGAACGCATTAGGGGGTTGTGTGGTGTGAAGAAAGGAGTAAATGAGAGAATAGATGAAAATACATCGAAATGGTTTGGTCAAGCTGAAAGGATGTATGATGGTTGGTAGGTTTAGCTGATGTATAGTGATAAGTGTGTTGGGAATCGACTGGTTGGGAGAACGAAGAAAAAGTGGATTGAGTCAGTAAAAGAATGCCTGGAGGAGAGGAATGTGAGTTTGGCAGAGGCAAGAAGAGGGTGCATAATAGGAGTGAATGGCAGGGTTTTGTGAGGGGGTATGGTTGTGGCCCACCTGGGCCAAGGGATAAACCCCATATTGACGAGATGCCATAGTTATGGTCCGTCACGGTCCCGTGAAGTTCTAGGGTGGATTTTCTGACTGCTGCTAGTTCCCACTAAAGGGTATAAAGTGGGCGGTAAGGCATTTGACTTGCGTCACATTCTTCTACTACTTTTCTATTTCCAGCTCATGCTACGCACCTTAACCCCAGTCTTCCGGAGAGAAGGTGGATGATGATGATGATGATGATATATATATATATATATATATATGATATATATATTATATAATCTATATTTATATATAATACTTTTATTATATATATATATATATATATACTATATATATATACATATATATATATATATATATGTATATATATATAATATATATATATAATATTATATTTATATAATATTAATATAAATATAATAAATTATAAAAATATAAATAAAATATAAAAATATAAATATTTATATATAATATATATATATATATATATATATCAGTGGCGATTCCTGCCTCATGTTTGGACGCATGCAATGCTGGAAACTAAAAAGCTAAAGGAAAATAGAAAATGCTTATCCTCTAAAATATATATATATAATATATTATTATATATATATATATATATATATATATATATATAATATATATATTATATATAAATATATATATATATTATTATATAATATATATATTATATTATTTTAGAGAGAATAATGTGTATAGTTATATATATATATATATATTATATAATATATATATATATATATATATATATATATATATATATATATATATATATTATATAATATATATATACATATATATATATATATATATGCCAAACATACCAAACCACCAGCATGATATCTCAAAAACTACGAAATGTACAAGAAAAGTAATAACATATATGTAATCCGCGTATGAAATTTGTATGCGAAATGAATTTTTTTTATTTATTTTTTTTTTTTTTTATTATTAATTTTATCTCAAAAACTAAGATAGGTACAAGAAAACTATAACATATATGGAATCAGAGTATAAATTTGTAGGCAAAAAAAATTTTTTTTATATGCTAATAACATATTTGGAATCAGCGTATGAATTTTTTTATTTTTTTAGAGGGCTCGAGCCGACGGTGGGAAAGAGGGGGGGACGTTTCTTCGTCGTCCCCCAGGAGGCCGAGAGACCCTGACTCTTTGCATTTTTGCCGGTTTACCTTGGGTTTTCTTTTTGTTTAAAAAAAAAATCATTTTTTTCATACAAATTTCATTATACGCTGATTCAATATATGTTATTAGTTTTCTTATTTATTGTAGTTTTGGAGATATTAAAAAAAAAAATCATTTTCCATACAAATTTCTTATGCGGATTCCATATATGTTATTAGTTTTTTTTTTATCTTTGTTTTATAGATATCATGCGGGTATACTTTTTTGGTTTTTTCTATATATATATATATATATATATATATATATATATATATATATATATATATAATATATTATATATATATATTATAATATATATTATATATATATATATATATATATAATAATATATAATAATAATAATAATAATAAATAATATATAATAATAATAATAATAATAATAATAATAATAATAATAATAAAACCCCAAAGCTGAAAACAAAACATAAAGGAGCTATGATGAAAAAAAAGGCAACTAAATTTAAACCTTATTCACTTATGTTTTAAGATCTAAATTACATATGAATTTTTCTCCCTTTAATAGAAGCTGAGTTTTAAAGGCATATTTAATGAAAAAAAAGCAAGTAAATTAGCCCATATTTAGTCGTGATGTAAGGCCTATTTTTGAGTAACATTTGTTTTCTCTTGTTTGAATGCAATTGATCTATGTCATTGCATTGCATATTCGACCATATTTACTAATAGAATAAGGGCTTTTTCTTTTAGAAGCGGATTTTTTTTCGTGTTCTGCATGCTGTCATCATATAAAATTTAATATTATATTATTTTCATCAGACCAAAGTATACATGCTGTAATTATTTTTTTACTTAACATAGGTACGCATTCATTGCATGCTTTGCATACATGGAGAAAACGCCACTGATATATAT
>JABUQX010134379.1:0-17500 GCA_015478945.1 Trachelipus rathkii | reverse complement strand
CGGACGGTGCCTTTAGAACAATAACTGGGATGGTGTAAAGAAATTCTGGAAACGCTTCAGTACAAATAACCATTTAAAAGTCTGTTTAGTGAGAGTAACAATGCGATCCATTCAAGAAAGATCACAACGAAAGAAAACACAGAGGAGTTGATTGGAACTCTTGTTAAAGCGAATGAAGTAATTAATGAAGGATGAAATCGTCAGCATAAGAGTGCATAGGTGACGAAGTGACACATAGTATATCGTTAAAGAAAAGAAGAAATTAAAAAATTATACAAAGAAAAGAACCCTGAGGAATACCATTACTGATAGAATTGAAAAATAAACCTTATCCATCTATAAATACAGAAATAGAGCGAACGGCAGGGCAATCGCAGAAAATGATAATTACCGAAAGAGGAAAGTTGTAAAAATATAAGCTTTTGTCCCAGCAAAAGATTCATTGAAATTGTAGTGAGCTGCCCTTTAGTGGTAGTTTTTTTTTTTTTTTTTTTTTGTATCATATTGGGGTATTTTTAATTATGTATGTATGAGGGTGTTATGAAGGGGGAGAATAATTGTGTTGCTGTGAGTGATGGGTGTTCTGATGACCTCAGTAGTTAGTAGTTCTTTCACCAGGTCTTTATTATCTTCTTATTCCTTGTTGCGCGACATCCATCACTCTTTCACTTTTGAATGAAATGAATGTGAAAGATTGTAGATGAGTGTGATTAATTGTATAAAAACTATTATATACTTTCACATATATATCTTCTATTTTGCTCATTTTAGTATTTTATTTTAGGATATAGTATTTTATTTTATGATATAGAAACTATTAGCTATATTCAGTATTTTAGTTTAGTGGAATTTATATTTTTGTCCCTGTTAATATAATTCACCAGAATTTTCACTAAAAAATCTCAACGAGCATCACTTCTAATTCAAAATCCGTCCTATTAAGTCGTGCTTGTGAAAACAAAAAATTAATCAAAATGTAAAAGGGTATAGAGGTAAATTTCTTCATTTCTTTTCAAATATTTTTACTATCAATCTATCTCTATTCTCTTTACCTTCTCACCAATCAAATTTACCCTAACTAAGATTTTAAGTGCTAGGTTACAAAAGCCAAGAGGCAGAGTTATCTAAGGACTATCAAAATCTTATTCAAGGAGCAAAAGAATCTTTGAAACAACAAATTCAGGTAAGGCTAATTTAGATTCACAATTGTACTTATATATCACCTTTTAAAACCTTATAATGTTCAAAGATTCTATGTACATTAATTTAAAATCTGCTTTACATTAAAGTTTCGTCAATTGTGTAATCTATATTGGTCTTAACGAACGGATTTGTTGCAAGTTCTTGATAACTCGTGCCTATCAATTTCTTGATAACTCGTGCCTATCAATTGCAAATTACAATCAAACTATCTCCGAAGCTTATAGCAGTTTTCGATAATTTGTGTATTATTAGGTCAAAAGTCATTTTGAAATTAAAGGTTATATTAATATAGAAAATAAATAGACGGTAGAAGCCACGTGGGCCTATCGAGACTAGCCTATTACGGCGTTCTTGTCCTAAGAGTTTAGTTAGTCTTAGGGGTATTTTAATAATTCCAAAAATTTGGTATGAGAAGTTAGATAAGGCAATGCTCATTGCTAACCCTTCCATTACAGTGATTTCCTCAAAATTCAAGCTCAACTTAGGCCTAGGTCTAGGCCTAGGTCATTTTCAACCTCAAATATTTGTTTTTTTGCCTGTGTGTGTGGTCTTCTAACCTTTTCAAATTTCAATCAAAATAATCTTGGCCAGTGGTAGCCATAATTTCATTTTATCCGATGCAAAAAATTCAAATATTCAAGATCAGTCTTATAGGCCTACAATCACTTTCACTTCAATATTTTTAAAGGATTCTTTCTTTTGTTAATCCCTGACCTATAGAATTCAAATCAAATAATTTGGCCTGGTGATAGGCTATCTTTCATTATTTCATCTTTCTTCCAAGGTTTTCATTAGTCCTCTGGGTCATTCTATCTAGGCCAAATTTTCACGCGAAAATGTCTGACCCAGGGATACAAGCCCTCTGATAAAGTAATAAAAATCAAAGCCTATAGTTCAAGCCATTTCATCTCTCAAGGCACAAGATATTTATCTTAGTCAGATAGAGAATAGGCCTCAGATAGTAATAAAGATAAAGATGCGTTATGTAAAGGATCTTGTAGAGGAAGTAGATTCCTTGTTAAAAGATATTAAACAAAGGATACAAACATAATAAAAATATATAATGATAATGGAGGTTGCTCCTCATTTCTTGAGTGTTCATATAAGAGTTGTTGTGTCAGATTCAGTACCATCTCGATTATCAAATAAGTGTAATTAAAACTTTAGGGGATCAAAAATTCAACCCCTCAAAAAAATACTTGCTCTCATTTTAGTGAATCTGTTCTTGGGCTCATATAGATTGTGGTTTTCTTTGAGGGCAATGAAACTGATAAGTTTGCTTATAAAACCTTCATTTCAAAATATTTAGGTTCCTTATTACAGAAAAAATTTAAGTGAATCCATTAAACTTCATTGCTTAAAAAATAAATTAAAAAGGGATATGCGTACTCCCAAATTCAGAATCTTTCTATTAGTGATTATAATTATAATAAGGCTCTTGAACTTTTAGACAAAAGAGTTTTTAGAGAAAAATTCCATCATTGATGATTATTAAAAAAAATCATATCTTTAAAACCAGTATTTGACCCAACTTAATGCGACGATCAGGGTTTACTTAAATTGAATATCAGAACATTATATATGACTTGAAGAGTTATAGCACCTCAAATATCTTGAGGGGCAACTGGAATAGTGTACTAGCCCATAGTTTTATCGAAAATTACATATGTGGTAGTCAATAGAAGATTACTCAGCAGTTGAATACCAATTACCCTGATTTAAACCAAATATTTGATAGCTTAATGAAGGTTAACAAAAATATTGTTAAATACGTCAAATCATAATAAAAGGTCAAATTCTCAAGTCCTCTCCCATAATACTTAATTCATAAATTTAAAAATGTAAATACTTCAGATAATTTTAAAATTTTAAATTAAATAATGAAATTTAGTCCTTAAAATCTAGTAATAGGCCTGATTCCAATTCTGCCTTGAGAATTTCAAAATTCATACTAATGAAGTTGGTGTAAATGAAGCTTCTCATAGTATTGATTCTTCACTTCTAAAATCAAAGGGTATTCAAAATCATGTAAGTTTTGTTCATCCCAAGGTCATGTGATGACCAATTTCAATGTTTATCAACCTATGAGTTAAAAATTAAAAGGTGTAATAAATAAATTATGCCCCAATGTTTCAAGTACTTAAGCATACTGCAGATCCTTCCTGGACTTGAGGAAGCAACTTTCTTTTAGATTTGCCAAGTTGCATAAAAGAAGTCATATTACAGCTCTTTGTAAGCAAGGAAAAGTTCCACCCTCACAAATTGTATGTCTTAAGCTTTAGCCAGAAGCAACAATTTATATTTGTTGCCATCAATTACTATAAGGATTGGTAGGGGGTAGAAGCTTGGCTTCCCATGTCGATGCCTAGTGACTGTGGCTCAAGAGTTACCTTTCTAAAGAGTGCTGGACAATTACTCAATATATTCTGTAGAGAATCATCAAAGCAGTTCTCAAATACGAGTATAAATTATTTAGCAGTATAAAGCACTCGCACTTTGAAAGAGACTGTTCTTGATGTATATATGGAACAGTCTTGTTTCACCCTTCCTCTTTTGGTTGATGAGTTTTTAAGTTTTTAGTTTTTTTTTTTTTAACCCGAAAAAAGGAATTTTAAGGTTTCGTATACAGATCATGGCTCTATAAATTTGCAAAGAAATAAATCTTTTCAAATTAGCTGATTCTGGCCTAATAAAAGAGTCTATATAACATCATTTTTTGATTTGATGCCAATCAGACATATGTTTAATGAAGAGTATTTCCCTCAACATAGATTGATTAAATGTATGATGGATCTGCCTTTTAAGTTAATGAATGGTTCTATTATTCCATTTGAAAATTACTATTTTAAATATCAATAATCAATATAGAGGTTTCAATCCACCATACAGTGTTCAAAATCATATTCAAATCCAAATCACATTCATGTTCAAATCAAAATCAATTGGCAGGTTAACCATACTTTAGTTAATTGCAGTCTGTAAACCCTGTACATTCTTTATTTTAATCCTTTTAAGCCATATCTTAAGTATATTAGAGGTACGAGCAAGGACTTAGAAAACATGTTTCAATTATGAGTCCTTGGGTATAGAGGTATGAATAATAATAATCTGAAAATGATTTGAAACAGATTGAAAAATTCAAAGGTGGTATAGAGTTTAAAGACGGAAAATATCATATAGATCTTCCATGGATTGAAGATAAACTCCCTTGTTGCCACACTTATAACATTGCTCTCACTTGCAATGGTATTAATGATAAATTTAGAAAAAAAAGATTTAGTTAAAGCCTATGATGATGTCTTTCAGCAACAATTAGCTGATGGTATTATTGAAGAGTTCAGTGTATCTCCCTCTGAGTATAAAAATTATAATTTGGGTTCCTCACAGACCTGTTATAAAAACTGATGAACAAGTATCAACAAAGGTCAGGCCTGTGTTTAATTGTTCTCTTAAAACTAACTCTCTTCCATCTCTAAAATGAGGCAGCCTATACTGGACCAGATCTTATGTCCTCCTTGTTGGGTCATTTATTCCGGTTCAGATCAAATCAGTTTGTCATGTTAGCGGACATTAAACAAGCTTCTTCAATTTTACACAAAAGCTAAAAATCTATCGAAAGAACCGCAATCGCATTGCTTTTATTGGAAAGTAATGGTCAATTAAAAGGGCTTATCGATACTCAAACCCATTGTTTTTGGTTTCACACCTCACCTTTCATCCTCATTATATCATTAGCATCATGCCTCAGTCTATATGATGATGCCTGTTACTCAGAGTTCTATCAATAATTTTTTTTGTTGATACATTTACTTATTAGTGGCAATCGATCTACAAATCCATTAAAAGAACTTTATTACTGAATGCCAACAAAAGAAGAAGTGGTGGTTTCCATCTTAGAAGTTGGGACCTAATAATGATCAATTAAGAACTGTTATGGAAGAAGAGGTAGAATAGGTTCAAACATTCAGGAATCAGAAGATAAGGTTCCTGGATATCTTTTTAATCCTCTTACAGGATACAGTTAAAACTTAGCAATTTCAGTAATGCCTGATGCTTAATTACCAAAAGATTTGGTTGTTACTGCTGTGTCCAAAGGTTTTTGATCCCTTTAAATATCTTTTTTACCCGTAAGCTTTAAGAGGTGGCTATTAATTAGGAAATTATGGCAATTAGGTCTCGATTGGGATGAAAAGGTCCCTGCTGATATTTTAGTTTCCTGGTCTTCTCTTTGTTCAGATTTAAATAAATTACATAATATTGAAATTGAAAGGTGTGCTTTCTCTCCTTCTCCCTCAAACTCTTTATTCGTATTTTGTGATGCTTCTTCATCTTGTTATGGTTTTGTTATTTATAGTATAGGTCAAGGTTCTAATTTAATATTCTCAAAGGCCAAGGTGGCCCCTCTCAAATCTAGGGCTTTGCCCTCTTTAGAGTTGTTATCTGTGTTCTTATTTTTCAAATGTATCAAATCAATATTATCAGAATTTTCTAATGTTCAGTTCAAAAACATAAAGGTGTTTGTAGATGCTCAAATTGTCCTTTCATGGCTCCTATCTGGAAGAGCAAAAAATAAAAATGTTTTTGTAAATAATAGGCTCAAAGAAATTTATCAAATCAAAAATCAAGTTGAGCTAGAGTACAATGTATCCATTTCTTATGCTTACATCAATACTGCTGAACAAAACCCAGCAGATCTGATTACCAGAGGTGTTACAACTTCTACTTTTCTTTCAAAATTATCATTATGGCTAAAGGGTCCTTCTTAAATACATCAAGACTAATCTCAATGGCCTATTAGTAATCTTAAATGTTTGTCTGAGGCCATTAAGGAAAAGACTTTGCAATGTCACACATCTGTGGTTGTTTCACAGTCTTTGTTACCATTTAAAGATTACTCAATGTTCTTAGGCCTTTATAAAGTAACTCAAAAATATTCAAAATTCCATTTAAGCAGGAGTAGGGCGGATGAAGATTGTGAAATCAGAAAGCCCACTCTATTGGCTATGAGATAATGCAGCAGCAATTGTTTTTCTAAGGGATATTATTTCTCTCAAATCCTAAAAAGGATGAATTTCCACCTGCTGGTCAATCACTCAACTATTCATAGAATGATAAGGCCTAATCCGACTCCAAAGGTAGAATTGCCAGAGCGACTTTTTATATAATGAATATGTTGATATCAATTCTTCTTGGCCAAGGATCATCATCTCACTAAAATTAATAATAAGTAGACTTTCATTCAAGATGTAACACTTGGGTGTTCAAACCACTATCAATTTCATCAGAGCTCATGGCTTCTGGATACCAAAGGCCAGGCAGGCATGTAAAAAATGTTTTGTCAAGACTGGTAATACGTAGCAAAATTTTAACAGTATCCTTTAAAATATCACACAATGAATTAATCTTCTCATCATAGAGTTAATTTTGTGCGTCCTTTTGAGCATACTGGCGTGGACTTTACAGGGGCATCTCGTTGTTAAGATTAATGATAAGGAATTTCAAAAAACTGTATCTATTAATTGTTTCACCTGCTTAATAATCAGAGCTATTTCCATGTTGATGTCCTTCCAGATATGTCCACTGAATCCTTTTTATTTCCATTCCAACGTTTCACAAATATATACGGCATACCGTCCAATTTGTACTCAGTATAATGCCAGGAATTTCAAACAAGGTGGAATATAACTGTTAGAACTTTGTCTTCTAATATGTTCTCCGAACATATGCGTAATCAATAAACATACAAACATTAACAAGAATTCAGTCTTTTCAGTTGGGTGGGATCAGTTTGGGAGAGAATGATACGGACAGTTAAGGGATGTCTCTATAAAACTATAGGTAAGCAACCTTAACCCTACTTTCACTGTTAACTACAGTATTTATCAGAAATATCACCAAATGTTATCAATTCAAGACACTTAAACCTATGGTCATCAGAGCATAATGATTGTGGAAGTTATTGCTCCAGAACTTCCTTTTTGAAGCCTTTGGACAATTCAAACCTCATATTCAATGAAGTTTCCACCCCCATATGGAAAAACTTCCTACCCTCACCACAAGACTTAGCCATAACTCTGACTGCTCAAGGAAGAGTTTTTGGAGCTTTTCAGGGAAATTATGGTATGAGTCTTATCTATTAAATTTGCGCCAGACTGTAGAAATCTTCTATGCAGTCAGAGTGGATCCAACAGAATTTTAAGGTTTGGAGATATAGTTCTGATAACTCCCATCCTAATAACTAGACCTTCTGGCTTTGGTTAGTAGTTCTGAAAGTCTTGTTGGTGATGACGATAAAGATCAGGAGTGTGTGTATAAAGAGGGAAGCATGGACAAACCTGGTCACTATTGCAATTGCATCTCTACCATTGCGAGTTATCTATTACCCACTCTGTCTTCAGTGGAGAAGCTGATGCTGAAACAAGCAGTGATCTCTCCAATTCAGATGGTCAAAACAATGAAATTACAGATCAAGTTGATCCCTCAAATTCAAATCCAGTTATTCAAAGTAATAGTGATACTGCTATTGTAGATGTACAACCTTCAACTTCAGGTATAAATTCACCTCAACTTGACTCTCAACAGAATCAAATTGCTCCACTCAATTCAGTCAAAGAAAGACCTCTAGACAGTCTGCTGTCAAGTGTCAAGAATTCCTTCGCAGGAATTTATCTTTTTACTAAATCTTTAATTCTTTTAATTGGCAATGGTTTTCATTGCAACTCTTCAGTGGGAGGATATAAAACTTTTATATACTTTCACTATATAATCTTCTATTTTGCCTCCATTAGTTAATTTTATTTTAAGGGATATATATTTATTTTATGATATGAAACTAATTAGCATATATTCAGTATTTTAGTTTAGTGGATTTATATTTTTGTCCCTAGTTAATAATAATTTCACCAGAATGTTCACTAAAAAATGCTTCACGAGCATCTACTTATAATTCAAAATCCCGTCTATTAGTCGTGCTGTGAAAAACAAAAAAATTAATGCAAAATGTAAAAGGGTATAGAGGTAAATTTCTTCATTTCTTTTCAAATATTTTTACTATCAATCTATCTCTATTCTCTTTACCTTCTCACCAATCAAATTTACCCTAACTAAGATTTTAAGTGCTAGGTTACAAAAGCAAGAGGATTGTGTTATCCGAAGGAATAAGCAAAAATCGTTATGCAAGGAAAAAGAATCTATTGAAACAACAAATTCAGGTAAGGCTAATTTAGATTCACAATTGTACTTATATATCACCTTTTAAAACCTTATAATTGATTTTTTATGTATTTATTTTTTCTTCCGTAGGATTTATTTAATATTTAAATTGATTTGGACGTATTGATTTATTTGATGTATTGGATCTAATATAGTTGGACTGTGGCTACTGGTAGATCCTAAGAGCAGAGGACCAAGAGTCAGAATGAAAGGAAGGATTAGAAGAATTTAGATGTTTCAAAATCTTCGAACAGGAAAGATTCGAAACAATTTAGAGACATAGGTTAAAGCGATGATAGTTAAATAGAGAGGAGCACCATTTTTTTTTGTTACATATTTGAAGGAGCGCGCGCTTCCAGCAGAAAAGAAATCTCGGAGTTGATAGACAAAACAGTTTACCAAGGTAGTGCCCAAGCTTGGATGCACAAAATTTGAGAACTACAGTAGGGATACCATCAGGATCATATGTCATTTTAGTGTTAAACTCATAGGCAGCATAGATAGCATCTTTAGAAGGAATTTCATTATTTCGCAGAGAGTGAGCTTGAGGGAGGTGTGGAAGGAGGAATAGCTCCGAAATCGTCTAAAGTGGAATTAAATTCAAAGGTTTGAGAAAAGATTTCGCCTGTGTCAAAAGATAAAAAAAATAACACAGCAGTTTCGCTGTCGAAAGAAATTAGAGGTAAAGAGGAAGAAGCAAAGTTAAAGTTAACATTTTTATAAAATGTCAGATAGAGCGTGAGGAAGAGGAATCAAAAGATTATTGCATTTTCTATACAGAAAATGATTTTTAGTATTACGCAGATTAGATTTTGAAATATAAGTTGCATGAGTTTCTTGAGTTTGAAAGCGAGAGCAAATCCTGAAGACAGCGTCCCTATGGCTTATTAGTTTAGTTGAATTGAAAGGAAAATGAGCGTATACCTCACTGCCACCGAGAACCATCTAAGTGGGCAGCTCTTAACTTGTTCCGTGAAGCCCAGGGGTTCCGCAATGGCTTCAGAGGGGTCCGCAAAGTCTTGGAGAAATCTTATGATATATTACAGCTAAAATTGAAAAATGAATGAATGAAAACTTCATAAAAGAAAAGGAAACGTTAAAAATAAGTTTTCTTTACTTGTGTAAATCGTAACTTTTTCCAAGGGGTTTTTGAACGTTTTTTCCGTTTTTTTGTATTAAAAAATTCAATTTCATTTATGTTATATAAATACAATATGTTCAAATCTCCAAAAATATTATAAGACAATTTATAAGAAACTTTAAATAGAAATGATGGACTTTAGCATTTTAAATCTTGAATTAAATTTTGATGATTGGCGGAAAAAGACTTAAAGGGGGTCCGTGGAAGCAAAAAATATTTAGAGGGGGTTCGTGGTAAAACAAAAGTTAAGACCCTCTGACCTAGCTTATACCTTTTGCACACTCTGTGGAATTCTCTACCACCGAAACAGTAATCATTTCTTTGAAAATCAAGAAGCATGATCGCAAATCCCGCCAGTAATCGACTTCAAATACCAAAAACGTTTCTTGCATATTTTTTTCTTACTTTTAGCTGAAATGCGTTTTAGCATTTTTTGCACTGAGTTTTAGCATTCTTCCTTCTTAAAAAGTTGGCAACACTGCTACATTGTACATGTTACTATGCCAGACACCCAATAAAAAATTCAAGAAAATTCAAATTCTGTTTGTAATTTGTACAGAATATAGATTACAGGTGAAGAACACGAAAAAGTAAAATAAGCAAGTTGTACTCGTGATTGTACTTTGTAGCTGCACTCGTAGACTGTAGAATGTTATTTGGAATATACTGGCCAATTATAAATATATGACGATGTTTTCATGCCATATTTTTAAAGTTTTGTTTATATAGGAAATTATAAGTTTTGTCCTAAATAGATTTTGTTTATGAAATAGGGTTAAAACCTCACTCTCATTTGAACATTAGAAATAAAGAGACAGTATGAAGCCACATGTGCCTATCGACTGTCTCCTCATAGCTCACCCTCAAACCCAGAAATTATCCTTGTTGCTCTGTGTTGCACTTTTTGAGCATATCTGTCTTTAATTAAATAAGTGGCCCCAGCTTGTGCACAATACTCAAATAATGGCCTAGCATAGCTATTATACAGTTTACTTATAACTTCCTTGCTCTTGTAAACAACATTGCCATTTATTATACCTAGCATCTTATTAATTTTATTCCTTGCTTCCAAACACTGATTAGCTACTTTCAAATTACAGCTTATATTCACAATACGCGTGAAGTTAGCAGTTTATTTTAGCAGTAGATTTTTTTTTTTGCGCACATATTAGCACCTGTAATCATTAAAGGCCAAATGCCTTAATAACAAAATTTATATGGAATATTTTCGGAAATAAAATAAGGACAGTTTTAAAGATATTTTATTAATATATACTATATATATATATATATATAATATATATATATATATTATATATATATTATATATATATATATATTTATATATATATAGTATATATATATATAATATATATATATAATATTAATAATATATATATATATATATAATATAAAATATATATATATATTAATATATATATAATAATATATATATATATAATATATATATATATATATATATATATATATAATATATATTATATTATTTATATATATAATATATATATTAATATTGGACCTTTTATGTTTTACGACTCCATATATATATATATAATAACATATATATATTATATATTATGATATATATATATATATATATATTATATTATATATATTATCAAAAATAATTTATACTTATATGATATAATATAGTATATATATTATATATATAATCTTATTATATATATATAATATATATATATATATATTATATATAATATTATATATATATAATATATATATATTATATATATAATATATATATATATATATCATATTATTATATAATATATAAATTTGTGGACCTTTTATTGTTTTAGACTTCAGCATATATATTATAATATATTATATATAATATATATATATAGTATATATATATATATATATATTATATATATTATTATAATATTATAATATTTGGATCTTTTATGTATTTACGACTCCGCAATCATATATATTATATATATAATATATTTATATATATATAATATATACTATATATATTAATATATTTATATATATATATATTATTATAATATAATAATATATATATATATATTTATATATAGTCAACTATATATTGGCACCTTTTTACTGTTAACGACTCCGCATATATATATATATATATTATATAATATTATATATAGTTAATAAATATATATATATATATTATAGTATTATATATATATATATATTATATATATATTATATATATTATCTATATATATATATATTTTATAATTGTTTGTTCACTGTTTTACGCTCAGCATAATATATATATAATATATTATATATATCTTATATAATATATATTATATATACATATATATTATTATATATATATATCTACTAATATATTATATAATATATATATGATATATATATTGGTCTTTTATGTTTACGACTCTGCCTATTATTATAGTATATATATATTATATTATATAATATATATATATATATATATAATAATATATATTTATTATATATATTATATATATTTTATATTGATCCTTTTATGTTTTACGTAACCTCCATTAGTATAATATGATGGTAATATTATATATATAATTATAGTATATATCTATATATATATATATATATATATATATATTATAATTATAATATATATATGTTATATATATATATAATTATATATAATATATATATATAATATTTAAATATATTTGGACTATTTATGTTTTAACGACTTTCATCAGTATATATTTATATATATTAATATATTATATATATATATATAATATAATTATATATATATATATATTATATAATATTTATTATATATAATATATTATATAATATATATATATATTGGAACCTTTTAAATGTTTTAACGACTTCATCAATATTAAATATTATATATATATTATTATATATATATATATTATACTATATATATATTTTATATTATACACCTTGATATATGTATATATATAATAATATATATATGTCTTTTATGTTTTAATACGCCCTCCATTCAGAAAATTATAATATTTATATATATATAACTATATATATTATATATATATATATTACTATATATATATATATATATTATATATATATATATTATATATAATATATATATAATGTTTTTTTTTTTCTTGAAGGGTCCCCAAAAACGGCGCTAATAAATTGAAAATCTACTGCTAACTTCACAACTATTTAAGTTGCTAGTTTCTAGTACTTCAAAAGTATATGTCCAATGAGAACGCGATGAGTCATTTTATATCCAACGGAACTATAAGAACGTACGCAATATAGATTTTGATGCAGGAATCGAAGTTGGAGGAATTACATGTTTTTTGATGTCACGCATGAAAAATTGGAAAAATCTTATGCTTACTTCACACCTATTTTAGTTGCTAGTACCTTCAATATTATACTGTCCCAATAAGACGCTGATGAGTCATTTTAATTCATCAGGGACTATAAGAAACGTATGCGATATAAGAATTTTAATGCCATGCTCGAAATGGATGGAATTGAACTGAGATTTTAGAACTATGCTAGTTAAATATTACAAATCTTATGTTAACTTTTACCTAATTCAAGCTAGTACTTCAAAAGTATAAGTCCAAATGAGACGCTAATGAGGTCATGTTTTATATCACGGACTATCCAAAAAACGTATGCAATTAGATTAATTGATGCCCAAGTGTTCGACAATAGGAGGATTACGGGTGTTTTTTTGAATCAATGATAGAAAATTGAAAAATCTATCTGTGCTAACTTCAACACCTAATTCAAATTGCTAGTACTTCAAAAGAGTATATGTCTCAATGAGACGCTGTGATCGTGTCATTTTATATCAAGGCAGACTAATAAAACCGTAGCAATATACATTTTGATGCCAGTGTATACGAAATGGAGGAGTAACTTATGCTTTTTGGGTCAACCATGAAAAATTGAAAAATCTACTTGCTAACTTCACACCTATTTAAGTTGCTAGTACTTATTCAAAAGTATATGTCCCAATGAGACGCTGATGAGTCATTTTATATCACGGACTATAAGAAACGTATGCAATATAACATTTTGATGTCAGTGATCGAAATGGAGGAGTAACTATGTTTTTTGAGTTAACGCATGAAAATTGAAAAATCTACTGCTAACTTTACACCTAATTCAAATTGCTAGTACTTCAAAAGTATATGTCCCAATGAGACGCTGATGAGTCATTTTATATCACGGACTATAAGAAACGTATGCAATATAAGATTTTAATGCCAGTGATCGAAATGGAGGAATTACTGAGATTTTAGAATCTATGCTAGTAAATATTAAAATCTACTGTTAACTTTACAACTAATTTAAGTTGCTAGTACTTCAAAAGTATAAGTCCAAATGAGACGCTAATAAGTCATTTTATATCACGGACTATAAGAAACGTATGCAATATAAGATTTTGATGCCAGTGATCGAATGGAGGAATTACGACGTTTTTTTGAGTCAACGCCATTGAATTGAAAAAAATCTACTCTAATCTTCACACCTAATTTCAAATTGCTTATTACTGCTCAAAAGTAATATGTCGCCAATGAGACGCCTGATGAGATCATTGTTTATATCACTGTTGTGACTATAAGAAACGTATGCATTTATAACATTTTGATGCCAGGTGATCGAAATGGTAGGAATTACTATGAGTTTTTGAGTCAACTGTCATGAAAAATTTGAAAAATATAAACTGCTACGTTCACACTTTTAAGTGCTAGTACTTCAAAAGTTATGTCCTCAATGAGACGCTGATGAGGTCTTTATATCACGGAACTAATAAGAAACGTATCAATAATAACAAACATTTAGATGAGTGATCATGGAGGACGTAACTTGTTTTTGAGTCATACGCATGGATTGAAAAATCTACTGCTAACTTCACACCACTATTTAAGTTGCTAGTACTATCTGTTCAAGAAGTATATATGTCCAATGAGGACCGGCTGATTGAGATCATTTTTATATTCAACGGACTATAGAACGTATGCGCAATATAAGATTTTAATGCCAGTGATCGAAATGGAGGAATTACTGAGATTTTAGAATCTATGCTAGTAAATATTAAAATCTACTGTTAACTTCACACCTATTTAAGTTGCTAGTACTTCAAAAGTATAAGTCCAAATGAGACGCTAATAGGTCATTTTTTATCACGGACTATAAGAAACGTATGCAATAAAAGATTTTTATGCCAGTGATCGAAATGGAGGAATTACGATGTTTTTTTGAGTCAACGCATGAAAATTGAAAAATCTACTGCTAACTTCACACCTAATTCAAATTGCTAGTACTTCAAAAGTATATGTCTCAATGAGACGCTGATGTGTCATTTTATATTATCACAGACTATAAGAAACGTATGCATTATAGATAACATTTTGATGCCAGTGATCGAAATGGAGGAGTAACTATGTTTTTTGGGTCAACGCATGAAAATTGAAAAATATACTGCTAACTTTACACCTAATTCAAGTTGCTAGTACTTCAAAAGTATATGTCCCAATGAGACGCTGATGAGTCATTTTATATCACGGACTATAAAAAACGTATGCAATATAACATTTTGATGCCAGTGATCGAAATGGAGGAATTACTATGTTCTTTGAGTCAACGCAAGAAAATTTAAAAATCTACTGCTAAATTCACACCTATTTCAAATTGCTAGTACTTCAAAAGTATATGTCCCAATGAGACGCTGATGAGTCATTTTATATCACGGACTATAAGAAACGTATGAAATATAACATTTTGATGCCAGTGATCGAAATGAAGGAATTACTATGTTTTTTGAGTCAACGCATGAAAATTTGAAAAATCTACTGCTAACTTCACACCTATTTAAGTTGCTAGTACTTCAAAAGTATATGTCCCAATGAGACGCTGATGAGTCATTTTATATCAGCGGACTATAAGAAACGTATGCAATATAAGATTTTGATGCCAGTGATCGAAATGGAGGATTACTATGTTTTTTGAGTCAAGCATGAAAATTGAAAATCTACTGCTAACTTCACACCTAATTCAAATTGCTAGTACTTGCAAAAGTAATATGCCATGAGACGCTGATGAGTCATTTATAATCACAGACTAATAAGAAACGTATGCAAAATAAGATTTTAATGCCAGTGATCGAAATGGGAGGAGTTACTATGTTTTTTGAGTCAAACGCATGAAAATTAAAAAATCTACTGCTAACTTCAAACCTAATTCAATTGCTAGTACTTCAAAGGTAAATGTCCCAATGATAACTTTTAAAGCTTGAGCCCGCTGCCAACGGAAAGATAATTTAGGGAAACATTCCTTTAATGTCTAGTAATAAATGGTATACAGTTCCATATATCTGTATCATAATTGAAATTTGTAGTATTTACCAGTTGAATTAAAATGTAAAGCTAGCGAATCGATTTTTTTATGTTATATACACAGAATACAAAGATGCCAGTAAATTTAAACTTGAGCGCCCCTGCTAACAGAAGACTATTTAGGGAAAATTTCCTTAAATGTCTAGTAAATAAAATGTTACATTCCATATATCTGTATCATATCGGAAATTGTAGTATTTACAAGTTGAAATTAAAATGTAAAGCTAGCGATCGATTTTTATGTTATATACACAGAATACAAAGATACCAGCAACTTTTTAAACTGAGCCGCTGCCAACGGAGATGAAATTTAGGGAACTTTCCTTAATTGTCTAGTAAACAAAAATGGGTACATTTTATATATATGCTGTATCATATCGGAAAAATGTAGTATTTACAAGTTGAAATTAAAATGTAAAGCTAGCGATCGATTTTTATGTTATATACACAGATAAAAAGATGCAGTAACTTTTAAACTTGAGCCCCTGCCAACGGAAGATGATTTAGGGAAAACTTTTCTAATGTCTTAGTTAATAAATTGTACATTCCATATATCTGTAATCATATCGGGAAATTTTAGTATTTAAAGTTGAATTAAAATGTAAAGGCTAGCGATCGATTTTTTATGTTTATACACAGATACAAAGATGCCAGTAACCTTTTAAACTTGAGCCCCTGCCAACGGAAAGATGATTTAGGGAAACTTCCTTAATGTTAGTAAACAAAATGGTACATTTCCATATATCTGTATCATATCGGAAATTGTAGTATTTACAAGTTAAATTAAAAATGTAAAGCTAGCCGATCGATTTTTTATGTTTATTGCACAGATAACAAAGAACCTTAGCTGAACTTTTAAACTTGAGCCCCTGCCAACGGAAGATGATTTAGGGAAACTTTCCTTTATGTCTAGTAAATAAAATAATGCTATCCATATATCTGTATCATATCGGAAATTGTAGTATTTACAAATTGAATTAAAAATGAAAAGCTAGCGATCGATTTTTTATGTTATATACACAGATACAAAGATGCCAGTAACTTTTAAACTTGAGCCCCTGCCAACGGAAGATGATTTAGGGAAACTTTCCTTAATGTCTAGTTAATAAATTGGTACATTCCATATATCTGTATCATATCGGAAATTTTAGTATTTACAAGTTGAATTAAAAATGTAAAGCTAGCGATCGATTTTTTATGTTATATACACATATACAAAGATGCCATTAACTTTTAAACTTGAGCCCCTGCCAACGAATTGATTTAGGGAAACTTTCCTTAATGTCTAGTAAATAAAATGTTACATTCCATATATCTGTATCATATCGGAAATTGTAGTATTTACAAGTTGAATTAAAAATGTAAAGCTAGCGATCGATTTTTTATGTTATATACACAGATACAAAGATACCAGCAACTTTTAAACTTGAGCCCCTGCCAACGGAAGATGATTTATGGAAACTTTCCTTAATGTCTAGTAAATAAAATGTTACATTCCATATATCTGTATCATATCGGAAATTGTAGTATTTACAAGTTGAAT
>JABUQX010134378.1:27500-31797 GCA_015478945.1 Trachelipus rathkii | reverse complement strand
ATATATATATATATGATATACATATATATATATATATATATATATATATATATATATATATATATATATATATATATATATATATATATATATATATATATATATATATATATATATATATATATATATATATATATATATATATATATTAGTGATGGATCGAATAACAGCAACTGCAACCGCAACCGCAACTGCAACCGCAACCGCAACCGCAAACGGGGTTGTCACTAGTCAATACCACCGCAACTGCAACCGCAACCACATCCGCAACCGCGGTTGTCACTGGTCTTCATAACCGCAACTGCGGTTGTCAGGAAGTTATCTTTTAAAAATACTCTCTTATGCTATCAAAACTTGCTCTCTCTCTTTATTATATGAAAAACAAGGATTCGGTTTGTCTTTACTCCTCAAATACTTCTAAGATAAGACAACTTACTAGTTCTGATTTTATACTAATTGAAAAATATTTTACCCTATTGGAGATATTTGAAGAGATTACTAAAAAATTAAGCTTTCATTCGTCCTCTATATCACAAGTAATTCCTTTTATTGTGTCGTTAAAAACTCTTTACCAGACCTCAGATTTCGAGGCTGAAGAGGGAATTAAATCAGCTGTACAAACAATAAATTCAGAGTTAACTCGAAGATTTGATAATTTGGAAAGAAATTTCTTGTATTCCATCGCAACGTATCTAGATGCTCGATATAAAGGGAAATTTTTTACAACTTCTTATGTTTTGAAGGAAGTTCAGGAAGAAATAACAAAACAATGTAAGGAACTTTCTTCAGAATATGGAAAAGATATATCTATTAACAGACATCCTTAAAGAATTTAAACTGCAGAAATAAAGCAACCTTCAACATCCAAGCCAAAAACTCTGTTTGAAACCATGAATGCTCATTTAACATCAAGTAGTAATGATGATGATACAGAAATAGAGTTTAATAAAAGCGTTTTGGATGAAATAGCAAAATATCAAAAAGAAAAAAGGATTGATTCCGAAGATGATCCTCTATTGTGGTGGAGAGAGACCGAACATAAATTCGAAGAGTTGAAGATGATAGCTAAAAGATATTTGTCATGCCCATCTAGTAGTATACCAAGCGAACAACTTTTCAGCGATGCTGGATTAACAGGAGAAAATGCAGAAAATTGTTATTCCTTAAATCTAACTTGCCGATTCTAAAATTCAATTACAAACGCGAATAACTAAAGAAGCACCTTTAGTCGGATACTTTCCAGTTTCCACAGGGCGGAGGATGGGGAAAGTGAATGGTGTTGTGCATTGTGCATGGCTCCTCGTTCCGCACCTTAGTAACTCTTGTAAACAGAGGTTAAATTGCACATTAAACGACCAGAAATTTAAAAATTTAAGGTAATAATAATAATAATAATAATAATAATAATAATAATAATAATAATAATAATAATAATAATAATAATAATAATAATAATAATAATAATAATAATAATAATAATATTAATAATAATAATATTAATAACATTAATAATAATAATATACAGTTAAACAATAATAATGTAGCTTTATATGAAAATTTTCATGGCCAATTTTCCTCTTTCAATCTCTTCTTCCTTCTTCCTTCTTTCTTCTTCCTTCTTCCTTCTTCTTCTTCTTCTTTCTTCTTTCTTCTTCTTCTTCTTCTTCTTCTTCTTCTTCTTCTTCTTCTTCTTCTTCTTCTTCTTCTTCTTCTTCTTCTTCTTCTTATTATTATTATTATTATTATTATTATTATTATTATTATTATTATTATTATTATTATTATTATTATTATTATTATTATTATTATTATTATTATTATTTGTAGTAGTAGTAGTAGTAGTAGTAGTAGTAGTAGTAGTAGTAGTAGTAGTAGTAGTAGTAAAACAAAGAAATGGGAAAATTCATTATTTACTGGTCTAAATCTGAGATTATGGTAGTTGAAAATTTAAGAACCGCAAAGAAACCGCGTAACCGCGGTTGTTGAAAATTAAGAGCAGCAAAAAAAGCAACAGCGGTTATGCAAAAATTCATCTTCGCCCCATCACTAATATATATATATATATATATTATATATTATTTTTATTATATAAATATATATATTGTTATATATATATATATTTTTTACAGTATAGTTTTTATTACATATTATAGTTATTGCATATATGTATATATATATATATATTTTTAAATAAATTTATATTTACATATATATATATATATATCATCACCCATTAATTTTTTCCCGAAGAATGGGAATAATAAGACACATGCACCCTGTCAAACAGAAAAGTAGTTGAAGAATATGGGGCATGTATAGAAGAAAGCCCAGCCTTTATTTCTTTAGTGAGAACTCTGCCGCAGACAGAAAAATTCACCTTAGGATCTTCACGTGGGGACCGCGACGACCATCACGATATATCTCATCAATATATATATATGTTATATATAGCATATATATATATATATATATATATATATATATATATATTATATATATTTATATATTATTATATATATATATATATATAAGGTTGTTTCATATATCTCTTTTTAAAAGTGTTAGGTGTGTGTGTGTGTGCGTAGGTGTGTGTGTGTGTGTGTGTGTGTGTGTGTGTGTGTGTGTGTGTGTGTGTGTGTGTGAGTTTGTGTAAAAGTCAATGGTTTTTCTTCAATCCTATGAAGTAATTAAATATTATTTTTCGAGAAATATTGGGTAAAAATTTTTCTACCTTTTTTTAAGCGTTTTCTCTCTCTCTCTCTCTCTCTCTCTCTCTCTCTCTCTCTCTCTCTCTCTCTCTCTCTCTCTCTCTCTCTCTCTCTCTCTCTCTCAAAAATTTAATCTTGAAAAATAGCAACAGAATTAAAGTTCCGATTTTTTTTCCAATTTCAGTACATTTTGCGAAAAAAAAAATTAATAGCCTAATATTATTAAATTATTTATAAGGATCTTCACTCAGTTGAGGAGAAAAATATCTTCTGAAATACCAAAAAAAAAAGAAAAAAAAGAAAAAAAAAATTATTTTTCGTAATTTACATTAATTTTTCTAAAGTTCAGAAATGATGAATATAGTAGTGACGAACACCGGGGACGGATAACTATACACATCGTTTTATTCCAACACGTGTGCACATATTTATGTATATGAGTGTCTATAGTTACGTAAACGGTTACATACGTGCATATGCATATGCACATGAGCGTATTTTGGTTGTTTTTATTGTAATTGGTTGTTGTGTTGGTTGTTTATGTTGTTGTTTGCTGTTGTTTGATGACGCACGCGCACACACATCGATTTATATATATATTTTATATATATATATATATATATATATAAATATATATATATATATATATATATATAGTATATATATATATATATATATATATATATATATATATATATATATTACTCGTCAAAAATAACTCACCACTAGGTAAATGTCACTCGCAGGAACGGGAAGGCCCCTAACCCCATGAAACCCCACACCAACACAGACAACAGCATCAGTGTAACTATGTAACCACCCCGCAGAGAATTCCCTGCAGTATTGGGGCCGTCACCGCGTAAATTTAGGAAAACATAAACCACGCAACTAGACCCAGAGGTATAATCGAGTTATGTCGGGGGTATAATCGAGTGAGGGATCATTCACGCACGAAGCTGACTCCGATAAACATGGAGAAGATAGTGCGTCAACTGTCAAGAGTGCGTGCAGATAACAACACTCCATGCCGAAGGACACGGGTACTGGGCACTTGGTCGACGGTTCAGTGTAGCGCACACAACGATTGCACGGGTGGATCGACGCCTTGCGGAACATAATTACCGGCCCCGGAGGCCTGCCATAGGTCCACCGCACACCACGGCACATCGAAGGGCGCGACTGGCATTTGCCCGAGAACACATCCATTGGACGGTCGACGATTGGGCAAAGGTGCTCTTTACGGACGAGTCGAGAGTGTCTCTGTACGCCTCGGACAGGCGTGCTAGAGTATACCGACGACCGACGGAGAGGTTCGCGCAATGCAATGTGCTGCAGGTGCCACCGTTTGGAGGTGGGTCGGTTATGGTCTGGGGAGGCATCTCTTTATCGGGGCCTACGGAGTTGCACATCTTCGATGGAGGCACTCTTACAGCCGTAAGGTATATCACAGATATCCTCGAACCATATGTCGTGCCATATGCCCCTACATCGGTGACTCTTTCATCCTAATGCATGACAATGCAAGACCACAAAAGGCCCAATGTGTGACGGTGTAAATTACTGCGTTGGAGTGGCCAGCATATAGTCCG